>KN483131.1:0-15467 GCA_000787095.1 Periophthalmodon schlosseri | reverse complement strand
AGGAACGGGGCTAGCAGAAAGATGTAAGCAAGTTTGAAAAAGTCACAGGTTAGAAGGGAGATGTTGTAAAGTCTGTGACATGTTCTAGTTCTAGTTCCAGCAGGAAGACACTGGTGTAACCTTCTTATAGAGTTGTAAAAGTCAAACGCAAGGGCTAAGCAAAGATAACAACTCAACTTTTAGGGATGGAGACCAAACCAAGGTCATGTCCAAGGCGGGTATGTGTAGAAGGTGAGCTCATACTTGTAAAGAGAGTAAAGAGAGTAAAGAGAGTGGGCATGCATCTGCTGATAATAAAAATAAATAAACATTTATTTCTTCTTTCACTATGGGCAATTTTTCATTTTCATTTATCTTTATTTATACAGGGAGAGCCCAGTGAGAGTACTCAGACTCTCCTTTTCATGAGCGCCCTGTTAAAATACAGAAAAACAAACAAAAACAAAAAACAAAACAATAAGTACATAAGTCCATTTAAAACATTAAAACAGGTGCAGGTGTGATTATAAATGCTTATCACCACATTATTAAAGTGCATTTGTGGCACCAATGTGTCCAGTTTTGCCTGTCCTTGAAATGTATTCCACTGAAGTCATCATAGTTATGGACTTGTGTGATACTAAATATGATGCTAAATACTGCAGTTTGCCCATTGTGGGACAAATATAGGTTCTTATTTCATCTTGAACACATCGAAATCAGACTCCTATGAGAACTCAGTCCAAAACTGAGCTCAATCAAAAATAAAATTCTAATATATCTTAGGCTAGACAAATGTTCTTACTGAAACTTATAAAACTTAAAAGCATCAGTTACATTTTACAGTGGGATGTCTTATGTCGTTGATTTGCTGGTTATGTCTGAATGTCGTTGATTTGCTGGTTATGTCTGAAAAGTTTGAGAACCCCTGTGCCATACTGTGGAACATTCCACACAGAGCAATCTCCACAGAGACGAGCCGGTGATGGGCCCACCTGCACAAAAGTCCCATAGTGCACCATAAATTTTCTTTGCCCACAAAGATGCCATATCTCACCATGTCCTGTGAGAAACAACAAGTGCAATACAAATACAACATAGATGCAAACACGTAGACCAGCGGAATATTGTAATCATTCAACAAAGTCATCCCAATAAGCTTCAAGGTGATCAATACACCATTACCAAAGTGTTAAAATGTTTGAGTGTGTCCTTACCTCTAGGGACTGCAGATAGCCCTCCTGTGGGTCACAGAGCAGGGAGGAGATGCGGTGGTTGTTCCTCATACAGCGCACGTTGGTGTCCCTCCACAGTGGGAAGATCTGACGGATGATGGTCATCCTGCCCAGAGAGCTTTGAACCAGCTCCATGATGTCGGCATCGCTCACCTCCTGAGGACACAAGCACAGGACACAGCTTACTGACTGCATATTCTCTCTGCTCCAGTGTAATGGATGGAGGAGGATAGTGAGGCAGAAAGCGAAACATCACACAAGTCAGAGACTCTTAGGACTGCAGATGTGATTTGTGGGAGAGATAGGAGTTCTTTTAACTCAAATCTTCAAGGAAAAGATCAAGAAAAGAAAATCATAAGAATGAAAATATGCTTAACCACAGAGACTCTTTACATGTTTCTAACAGCAGGGTCAGGGCCAGGGACATCCCAGCTTAGGGCTGAGGGTATGGAAAAAAAATGAATCACTTTTTTTCCATAGTGATTGATCTGGATTTTCGATTTGACTTTCTTTAGTCTTTTCAAAAACAAAATGAAAATGGCTTTTGGTACTGATTTCACGAACATAAACAATACAGGCTTTTAATCTGTGCCATTTAACACAAATAAGAATACAATTTCTTCCTCCATAGTCTGAACTCTGAAACACATGATTTTAGTGACAGAGGATTAGATGTGGACTAGTGATGTAACAAAACATATCTGGCATCATAATAACAGTTTTTTTTTTAATTTTTATTTGTTTTATTATTATTATTGTAGTGAAATGTTGTCTTTAGATTCTGCATAATGGGTTAACACACTCCAACTCTCACTTTGAACCATTTTAAACTAACCTTAGCCTTGGACATTTCTCTCTGTGATTAGTTTGTTGTTAAAATGAGTTCTCACATTGGCTTCTGTCATATAAATGCATAGTAAAAGACGCAGTCTTTTCAACGGCTCTTTGAATGGAACAGATCCAAAAGATTCAAATCCCACAAAGGAGCCGAAAGTCACATCACTACTGTGGATCTCCGGACTCAAAAACCCAACCATATCACTGACGATTAGACATGACTAATTCACGATCTCTTGATCTTTCAGTTACTTGCCCAGACCTGGTTAAGGTGCAGTTTACTGTGTATGTCCCCAAGATCTGGAGACAGAGACCCACCCAGACACAAGGAGAAACATGCACAGAAAGGCCTGGGCCACCATTTACAAATATAAAATGAAGAAATCCATGCACTTTATCTAGATACTTAAAATCAAGTATAAGTTTCTCAAAGTAAATTTTCAACTAACCAATTCAGGAAATGTTCTTTTATGTAGAAACATCAGAATCACATTTTTGTGTAAGTTTAGTTAACTGTTCCCCAGACATTTTTTTAAAAGTCATAAGCATGCATAAACCATAACATTTTTAGGCACTGTGAATATACAATAGCGTTTTGTAGTATTTTTGCTGTGATCCTGTGAGTGGCAGGGGACTTTAACACTAGTGAAAAGCATCAACAGAATCTGACATGGCCTTGTGCAGGATTTGAACAGCACAGTCGACAGTTCAGCTCAGCCCATCCGGTCGCTTCAATAAAATGCTGGCGTCTCAAATGCCAGGGAGTGATATTTCCAGCAGACATTATGCATGAGAGAACAAACACATGCTCAAGTGGAACAGTCAGGGATCAGAGAAGGCAGAAAACACATCTAGTGGCTCAAGAACATAAAGAACAAGATTTACTTCTATTGCCTAATGAAAGTAATTCTCTAAGACTCTAGGAGAAAATAGAATGAAAAAGACACAAAAAAATATGAATGTAGGTTGAATGTAACGACTTTGCCCGGTCTAACTATGGGACTGAAATTACTGGTCAATTTAAGTAGAATGACGGAAACCGCAATGGTAAAGATTGTGACCTAGATTTTTTGGAACCCATTTCTGACAATTTTTCAAAGAAGTAAAAACAACATATATGATTCATGAGATATAAGACAGTTTTTTTTGCTATACTGTGTCAACACTATGATAGCTAAGTCATTATTTTAATTAAATTAAATTAAATTTATTTTTGTAAACCTCAAAATCACAACAGCAGTTGCCTCTTAGGGCTTGATTTAACCAACAGAAGTTAGAAACTCAAAATCACAACAGCAGTTGCCTCTTAGGGCTTGATTTAACCAACAGAAAGTTAGAAAATCTACAGTGAAACAGATATTGGTCAACAACAAGAAAACAAGCAAATGGAGAACTGTCCCAGAGCACCCCCTGTCCTTAGACCCTGCTTCTCGGCAAAGAAAAACTAAAAAAAAACAGGTGGGAAAAAGAGAAACCTCGAGGACAACCACAGTGAAGGAGAGATTCACTCCCATGGACGGGCAGCTGCAGATGTGTCCAGGACTAATGCATCCATTTGCAGATAGAGTTCAAGACTGTAGGGCCAGAGCCACTCAACTAAGGGACAGAGTATTTTAAATATTAGATACAATTATAAGATATTAAAGAGGGGGTATTTTACTTCTATGGGGTATTAACTGCTGACACATAACATATTTAGTTCGCCATGTTACCTTTTATTGTTTTGAAAATGCTCTATTTGTCAGAAACAATGTATTAACATCAATATTTATGTTTGTTTATGTTTCATTTTGGTTTTTGACGCTCTAAGTCCCCTCCATTTGCTCTCCATGCTAAGTCACTCTCCTTTCAGGGTGCTACCTCAACACAATTAGCGTGCATCCTGCTAATGAAACTACTGCACATCACATCAGGTTTGTCAAGCTGTTGTCTACCTTTTTGTATTATGGTTTTGTATATTTATGGAAAATTGTTGTGTGGGAGCATGGGTGACGTAAAACAACATTATAACGTGGTAGAAAGCGCCAAAAAGTCGATTTTGCATAATACCGAAAATTTTGGATTACAAAAATTCAACTAGATCCCACTTCTTCCAGCACTAGATTAGACAAAAACAACCAATTCTGTATTCTAAGCACATTTCAATTTACCCGGCTCCTCCATGTGCATCAATAGTCAATCATTTTCACATTTTCTGTTTGTTTGTCATTACTCACCCGGCCCTTCAACTCTATTAAGTTTCACAGCGCTGCCCGGTGGTGGGAGGGTGCCTGACCCATGGCCTCTCCCCTCCGCATGTGGCTTGTGAATGCATTCGCTGTGGTCAGGGGAGATTTATCCTTGTGAAGGCCCAAATCAATATTCATGAGACCCAGAGCTGCCTGTCTGTCTCCCAAAGCAGGGCCCTGGTCATTGCTGTAGCAGACAGTGTGTCTCTTGGGTAACATAGAGTTCATTTACTATCTGACAATAAGGCTGTGAGGTCGTGGCGGGGTCACCACTCACAACATAGGGGCAGGATTAATCCTCAACCACACACGCCTGAATCCATGCTCTTCATATGCTTTCCTAATCTGATATCAGATCTGAGTGTTCCCCCTGTCGACCTGTCCATGTTTTTCTAGTAGGTCCCTGTACTCTCACTGGGCTCATTTCCAGGTGCCTGCTTTTCCATTCGTGGTGTAATTCAGCTTTCATTTCGATCTGCCCTCATGGTCCTTTGATGCTGCTAATTCTCTCCCAGTATAGTTTACATGGTATATGAGCAGCGAACACTCTAACGTAAATTGGGACTAAAACAGTAGAATACCTCTTCATCTCCTTCTAAATATGTAATAGTGTATACATGTAATGGAATATACATGAAAAAATGCAATAAGGAAATTAGATCTTGTAATTTGGTACAAAGAAAACTACTGAATTTATAGTACAGCTTCATCACTCATCCATAACATTATGACCACAGGTCTGTTATATTGTCATAATAATAATAATAATAATAATAATAATAATAATGATAATAATGTCACCTGCTGTAGCAGTTATATTTATAATAGCTTACATGGTAGCACTTTGTATTTACTATACTATTTACAGTCTTAAAAAAGCATGAAGGGCGACTTAAGGATAAGGTACATTTTATTGTTCCTGTAGGAAAATTTGTCCTGCATTTGACCCATTCTTCAAGCTGCTGCACTTCGTTAAGAGCAGTGATTGCCGCTAGGTGCCACAGAAAATGCAAAAAATGTCTAGCAGGTGCCACAAATACTGTCAGGTGCCATGTCAGGTGCCACAAATACTGATAGGTAACAGAAAATAGTGGCAGGTGCCATGGACAGCTGTGGCAGCTGTCGCTTGATTGTTGCAGCGTAAATTATTTAGTTTACTAATTTTGATTGTGGAAAACGCAAACAGCTAATCTGATAATTGTACATTCACCTTTTTAATATGTTTCTCCAAAGTTAATGGGCACTTGTATTCATCAAAATTTGATCTGCTCTGCTTGTCCAAATGCTCTTTTAATCTGTGCTCCGCGCCCCTCTGCTCTGTATTATGGGAAAAACAGAGAATTGGAGCAATAATGCGATTTCCGAGGTATATCTGGCGTGCGTGTCTCTCTGTGGGTGGTTCTAGCTCATCTCTTTTTCTCCTCTGACTGTTTTTGTGACTCCTGACAGTCAGTCATCTGGAACCCTATGCATATTCATGAGGCCGGCATGCCACATTAATCAGATGAATTATGCTGAACGGTTCAGAGAGCTGCACCCTCACGTCCGAGCTAATAAGAGCCAGTGCCACCCTGGGTTTGTGCTGGAAAGTTGTGCCACTAAAGTAGATGACCCCCCAGTGACACCCACCCAAAGGATACGGATGACAAAACCTCACCATTTTTCTCGACAGCACTTTGGCACGTCAGACTCCTATGCTTTTAAAGTACCTAAAATAACATGTTCCAACAACTCCAGATTTGATATGTGTTTTTATGGTGAGAATTATTTTAGACTTCCGATGCTGTCACAGTGAATCATCATCTTTGGGCTAACCTTATCATCTGTATCTTCTCACATGACAACTCCATGGCCTCCTTCGTTACATCCATAAATCTCCTCTTTGGTTTCCTTAAGCCTCCTGCCCGCCAGCTCTTTCTTTCTTTATATTTATTTCTACAGGGGAACCCAATGAGCACTTGGGCTCTCTTTTTCATGGGTGCCCTGTTTAAAATACAATACAAAAGAAAAACAACTCTTTTTCATGGGTGCCCTGTTTAAAATACAATACAAACAGAAAAACAAACAAAATAAACAGGTATATAAGTCTATATAAAACATTAAAAACAGGTGCAGGTGTGTGTATACAAGTCCATATAAAACATTAAAAACAGATGTGTGTGTATAAAAGTTTGTTACCAGATTATTAAATTGTGATTGTGTCACCAACGTATCCAGTTTTGCTTTTCCTTGAAGCTCTAAGCTCAGCATCCTTCTATTGATATGTCCTTTTTTATTTCATCTCCAAAACATCTAACATGAGCTGTCCCTCTGAAGTACTAATTCTATTCACCCTCATCACTCTCAAAATGAGTCTTAGTCATCTGTTTTTTCCTCAGTGTCACTTAACTAACATAGCTGGATTTCTTGTATGTCATGTAACACACCATACTAAGTTATGTTAAGATACACTTAACTGTTCCTGTATAGGGAAATGTGTCATCTGCGTTTGACCCATCCTCCAGTGCCGCTTAGGCACCCTAAACCTTTCTACACATATTCTTCTGGGCACATTTCTTTACCTCTACACCTCTCCATCCAGATAGCCTCTTGAAGTAACAATAATGCCAGTTATATATAAGGGTATACAATTTGACCCAAAAACCTAATGATAAACAGCTTTATTTAAAAGTTTAGTTTAGTGGGGTCACAACAATTTGACAAATATTTACACATACTTTTGCCCTATCAGAGAAAAGAGATCATGTGTCGATTTAGACAACTAAAAGGTAAAAAGATTTGAGTCAAATTTTAAAGAAGACCTATTGTGCTTGTGTCTGCTATGTAGTTATAATTTATGACACTCGTGGATCATTACGTTATTATTTACTTTAAATCGCAATATTCATCTAAAACGACTTAATAAAAGAAACAAGTCAGCTGACTTTTGTGTTTGAAAACTGCGGTACCCTTTGTTTTGATGAGCTGAAGTTGCCGTAAACCTCATCAAAACAAAGGGTCGGCACCTCCGATGCATAGCTGTAGATCACACTAGTGAGCAAAGGATTTTTTTTTTTTTCATTTATACCAAAATGACTATGCAGCACTACCAAATCCTACGCATATCACTGATTAAGAAAATAAAATTGGAGAATGAAGTACAGAGCACTGGGCGTATGCCGGTGGCGGTGAAAACGGGGATTGATCGGCAAAATGGCGTCTAAAAATAAGCGATTAAAGATTGTTCAAACATGTACGAATCACTCCAAATACAATTTCGGGTGAGTAAATGTTGAGGGGAAACAACTATAACATAGTTAAAGGTATAAAAAGTTGATTTTGCATAATAGGTCTGCTTGAAAAAAGAAAAAAAAGCAATAGTGGTACAATAATACTATTTTTGTAAGCAAGGCCGGCCACCAAAATGCCTTACTCAAATCAAGCTCAACTGTCAAATGATTCTGTGTGTTGCTGCCAAGTCACTTATGAATCATTCACGCAAATACAATATGCATTCTTAATCATGGCCACAGTTCAATTATAAGTTTAAGTCTGTTTGAATTTCCACTGGCGCTTGCTAAGAGCCGGGCCGAGGCCAACAAAGCTTTGTGTATGTTGCATGAATGCGAAGCTTTTATGTGCTGCCAGCCAGACCATTGAAAAGGGCATTAATTAAAGAACAAAAAGTGCAGACATACACAGACAATACAAACTATGACGTCCTGCTGTCCCTACAACCCCTCAATACACTGAGAGCACAGTGATTTGTAATAATATGCGAGTGAAAGGCGGCTGTCTGTGTTAGTCACACAATAACACTACACTGTATTTTATTCAAAGAGTGTTGCATCATAGAAAACCACATTCTATTCATTGACAGTGTTGTGGTTGATCACAGCCTTCAACTCGGGGAAAATGAACAAAATGTAGGACATGTAGTTCGCTGTTATGATTTAATAAGCCTATGCTAGGCCATCACATTATGTAAAACTGTGCAGATTAGCAGCAGGGTCATCTTATGAAAAACACAACAAAGTATTCTCAGTGCTCAAGCTAGCACATGTAATGGAGCATATGAAAAGGGCAGATTATTATTTTTAGTGCACTTGAATTGTGATGAGTTACAACATCTTACTACTAGCTTCTCTGCATGCGCTGCATCTGTCAAGTATGTTGTAAGGTATTTCATACAGGCTTTGAAGTAGGCTACACATACACACTACACAAACACACACACACACACACACACACATTGGATTTCCATGCTTCTTGGGCACATTACATTGTCTTAAATTCATTTCCTGGAGACTGATACTAACCTTAAAGCAGATATATTATGCAAAATTGACTTTTCAGAGGTTTAAACCATGTTATAGTTGTTTCTCCCTTTTCATTTACCCTCTTGAAGTTGTTTTTGGAGTGATTCATACATGTTTGAGCAATCTTTAATCGCTTAAGACGCCATATTGCGATAAATCCCCGTTTTCACCTCCACCGGCACGTGCCCACTGCTCTCTGCTCACTTCGTTCCTCAATTTTATTTTCTTAATCGATGATACACGCAGGATTTGGGAGCGTTGCATAGTCATTTTGGTACAAATGAAAAAAAAAAATCTGCTACTCGCTAGTGTGATCTGCAGCTATCCATAGGAGAGATCGACAGATTCACGACTGTGATGATGTTACGGCAATGACAGGTCTCATTGGGCACCGCAGTTTGTCAGCCTGGAAGTCAGTGGACTTGTTTCTTTCATTAAGTTATTATAGATGAATATTGTGATTTAAAATGTGTAAATTATAGCATTCACAAGTGTCATAGATTATAACTATATAGCAGACACAAGCACAACATTAATCTGTTTTAACACATCTTTTTAAATCATGTTCTGTCTGTTGACAGATCTGTTGATCTAATAATAAAGTCATGGAGACATGGTTTTTGTTCCCATAAGGGAGGCAGGTCCCCATCTGAATAAACTTAAATATAAATAATGCATGACAGCACAGTAGCCTATATAAACATTAATAAGACTCAACTCAACTCAACTATACAGGTCATATTAACATTTCCAATTTGGTAAACATGCACCAAAGGAACCCACATTTTTGCATTTTTCAGAGCTAATGGTTCATCCAAGTTAATAGGAGTGTAGCTAGACTGGAAATTGAAGTATATTTTTTTTTGTATCAGATTATATGTTCTTCCTACCATTGTAATAATGTTTCTTGAATTGAAATTTGTGGTTTATTCTATTAATTTGCTTTCTAAAGTTATAGCCAATTGCTTTAATGATTGCATCAGGTTTGTGGGTGGCATTATGAGTGGGCCAGCTGGCACTAACAGACCAGCGTCATGTTTCTGCTGCTAGTGGACACAGTGTATACTTGTCTACAGGACCAAACAGGATGTGGGCACTTAATCATGTGTGTCTTACATTTCTCTTATACCACTAACATAAACAGGCATGTTAAAATTCAGCTTATAAAATATATCATTAGACCTTAGATTCTCAAAATGTTTGCACAACCTTTAGAAACATTTTGCTTGTTTAAAAGTGCACTACATAGCTTTTCATGTTAGTATAGTCACCTGCTTATCTCCACGGAGATAAGCTTAATGCCATTTTGTGGAACATCAAGGCAAAACATCCATGTCCATGGAGAATAGAAGCTTTTGACTTCCTCTTAAAAACACACATAGTTCCCCTTTAAAGGCGCTGTACATGATTTTTACTTAAAAGCATGAAAAACATAACTAGTTCATTTTAATGGTCCACTATTAAGTGAAACTGACTCTGGTGAGCTTTAAGAAATGGTATAATACCGTTCCCTCCTCAAAAACATACCTGGAGTTGTGTTTTGTTTCATTCACACATGTTTAAGTAACACTTTATTATTAGTCTGTCTACATCTCCAAAGCTCAAAATGCTCTGTTCCTCCTGGTGAAGGTGTATGGAGTTTAAAAACACAGTGGAGCACTTCCTCTATTACCACATGACATCACAAGGAGTGTTTTCTGTTTGAGAGAAGAACTCAGCCTGAATATGCAGGATTTGTGTGTGAATGAAACAAAACACAACTCTAGATATGTTTTGATGAGTTTATAAGCGCTTTTCACAACTCTCAGAGACCAGAGCAGAGTTTTGATGTGATGTTAAAGCTAACAATTACTAACATGCTAAAGCGCACTTCCTAGTTATGAGACAATAATATGCTTTCTAATTAGATGCAGACAGCATGCAGCTGAATTATTTTGACTTCAAGAGCTGCTTATACAATCTATCTACTGGGGCAAGACCAATTTTTCTTGAAAACATGGGAAGAAATCAACAGGACTGAACAAAAATTTCAACAAAAAAAGTATTAATAGTTTAAACCAGGACTAAACAAGGTCTAAACTAGGACTAAAGCAGGTTTTAGAACCAATGCTAAATCTAGGTCTAAACCACAACTACACTAAAATTGCTCAGATAAAGCCCTGACTACCCTTAGCACAGTTTGAGAAACACTGATATAGACAGGCCAACTATGAGGATGTTTTACACTGACAGAAAGTACATATACAGGGAGTATGCATAATCTGCGCTAATAAGAACTATGGTGACATGGTCCAGTGCTTTGCTAGCCGCTGTAACTTTTACATAATATGCTCAGTGGAGAATGCGCCTGTCTAAGGTCCATTAGATTTATGACCATGATGCTGACGTTTCCTGTGGTCACCATTTCTGGGTTAGTTTATCATATTTTGACATCTCTTCGGAATTTGAACCTGGAGAATACATAATGCATAATCTGATATTTTTCTTATAGAAATGTCTTTTTTAAAAACAGGAAATAGCCCACAGAGAAGTGCTCTAGTAGAAAGTGCATTACTGTCACGGTTTATGTCTTTGCTTTGATGGGCAGATCCACGAGGCATCACTCATATTATGACTGTCCTCCCCGACTGCCGTGTCACAGCAGGCATGGTCACCTAATCCATCAATATTCCCACACGGCACTGTTGGGCTTCTGAAAGGATGAAAAACAACAAGAAAATCTCCCCGGATGTGCTATCCATCTGAGTCCAGCAGACAGTGTCGGACATGCACAACCTTCTGTGTACTACAGCTGCAGTGCCGTGCTCCAGTGGGTGGTGAGAGTGAGCTTCACTGCTCATTTTCTCCACTGTAATATTTTGACATAGTTCTCATCAATGGAATATTTACTGATAAAATGAATGATGACTAAATGTACAATTAAAACAGTAGCGTGTGGCGACTTTTATGGGTAGGCAAGCAGACTTGTGGTGGACATCAATATTTGGTCGATAACAATTAATAACACCACTTTTTATGCAAATTACATCACAAATGACATGTACTGTTGTTCACTGTACTATTGTTATCTATGTAATTATTATTATGCTTCTAGAATCTATTTGTGTCACACAAATAGATTCTAGAAGCATAATAATAATAAGGCAGCTCTGCACATATGTAATGTACTACACATAACATACATCCATGAAATGATACTAACGACACTCAGGGACCCTGGTCAGACAGGTGCACTCCACTGCTCTGTCTAGATTTTCCATTTCACACAAACTAGCCCTGAAACTAGCTCACTATTTGATTAAATGCCTGTATTACTATAATGTCTAATGCCATGATATGGGTTTATTCAGCACTGTTTGAATCAGCTGTGGTCCTCAGGACACATGCACAAGCCTCTAAAACAACCGGTGGGCCTCTCTGGTTATAAAATCACAGGACAACAACACAAATTAATGAGACATTTGGAACTGTTTTTGCTGCAGTCTGCTCAGTGACCAGTAGGGTGTACTAAAGGACATTGTGACTTCAACCATGCTCCAAACAGGCAGAAATGAAGGAAAATTTTGATTATTTAGATTGATTTCGAAACTACTTAATTATACTTTTGACACACAAGGATTTTAGATTTGCTGCTTACCTTGATTGCCCTGACCACACGCCATTGGATTAAAAGCACAGATATTTTTGTTGATTTATAATAATGAAACACAAACTCTGTGCAGTGGTTGAAGCTATTGTGAGTGACTGCGCATAGTGACCATTTCAAAGGGCCAGAGTCGGGACTTGAACCTGCAAACCTATGATTCAAAAGTGCATGGTGTATCCACTACACTACTGCTGCAGAAGTGTGTGGACTGATGGAGCCTTTGGTTTCAAGTTGGTTTCTCTGCTCACACAAGCACGCTTATTTTGGGTATTAAACCCTGAAACAGCATGTTCTGAGCAGGATTCAAACCCTGGTCAGTGTGCAAGTCCAATGCATACCCATTAAACCACCAGATCTTGGAAAAGATGTACCTTTGACATAACAAAGCAATTAGTGACAACTAGTGACTTTTTGGTTTTGACACCCCTACTGGTTTCTTTTTATAGATCATCTTTTTTCATGCTTTCTCTGTTCGTCTGTTCGTCTATCAAAGTGCATCCGCAACTTTAAGGATAAAGTTTCCCTCTGCACAGCTAAACACATGGAGACATCTGCCATAGACCTAAAATGCATGATTAACAGGTCTGTTCATATTTAAGATGAGCGTTGTCATGCTGACTTGCCACATTTGCCTGTATTAAAGCTGTGAGACATTTGGACAGACCCACTCACACCCGGGTAAGGGTTAGAGGACCTTGGATTACACGTCAACCTGCGCATCAGTACTGGCCACTCCATTCACCACACCCCTGTGCTACACTACAAGCTACATTTCCTTTTGTAGCTAGACTATTTCTATGTCTAGTGTTTATTACATGAGCAGGCTTTTATATGACATATTTTTCCATCTCACCTGCCCAGTACTCTGTTTACTCTAACTCGTGCTCTTATCACATTTCCGGCCTAGCATCTAGTCACATGTTAGCGCCGCTGGGAAGAAAAAACAGCATAACATAGCCACAAGCAGAGAAAGAAACCATGCGCTGAGTTGGAATCCCGGGGGCCTAACTGGAGCGTGCAGGTGTAGATAGTCCCTATGTAAGCTGGACAAAATGAATGTCACATGACAGCTAGATGTGGCCAGCTGAGTGTGGGGACTTGTGCATTCTTCATAAGTACCAAAGCTAGCAATCCTCATACAAAGGTTTGTCATATGGAGTGTGGCTAGATTTACAATGGCAGCATGACAGGTAGAATATGCAATAAGATGGATAAGCCTTCAGACACGACTACAGGACTGCACCAATGTTACACCAAAACTTTAGGACAGTATTTACAAGGTTGATCTTGACTAAGCTGTTTACTTGGAGCGTATTTATCATGTTTGGAGATCTCTCTGACTGGTTAAAAAACTCTTAATCTAACCAAACATATCTGCCAGGGAAGAGAGAAGAAAACTGTACTTAATAATGACCTAAGAAAAATCAAAACATGGGTAGTTTTGCTTAAAATAAGAAAAATCCTTCAAAACTGTTTCGAAACTGACCAAATAATTTGGATCTAGCTAAAAAATCTAAACTTGTCAGCTCACTGAAGTAAGGTGATATGTAGATGTAGATTTTCCTTTTTAACTCAGCTGTTTAAAAATGTGATTTATTATGCCCATTTTCTCTGCCGAAGGCCAATGTCTGGTCAAAACATGCTCATGAATGGAAATAGATTTTTCCCATTAGCCTTTTAAAGTTGTGCTCAAGGTTATTGTCTGATTGATTTTGATTGGCTGAAAAGGAAAAAAAAAAGGCTAACTCTAGCTTTTTGAGGCAAACTAGAAAAGATTCAAATAAATGTAATAGGTTATATTCAGAAGAGACAGCGGAGCTAAAGGGTCATTGAAATGCTTAAAGAAACAGAGCTACACATTGAAGCCTGCTGAATGGGGCTGGGAGACGTAGCTCTACAGTGAATCGTAACACATCAAGTATTAAGGGAGCGCCACAGAAATGAACATGCCATTAGTTCATACTTTACTGGTGTCGGATGCTATTAAGGCTAATGTCTTGGTAGAAGTTGGGGCTAATTGGATGAACGCTATTTGACTTTGAATGCGATACTCATGACCAATTATAACCCATATTTTTCAATAGCTCTGACTAGGATATTGACTATTTTAAGGATTAAAAAAGGATAAAATACTTGATAATCACGTTAATATTTCAAGTCACCAGCTGGAAAAAAAAAATAGTTAGAAATGAGTAGAAATTCAATTATATTTTTATATACTGATAACTGATGGCAGTTTAAAATGATCTAACTGAAAAATAATCTATGTGTATTATTGATTATTACTAAATGCCTGGATATTACATACTCTTTAAATCAGGATCACCATCTATCAGCAGAATGTTTGAAATTTAGAATGTTTTGAACTCCTTCTAAAAATGCACATAGTCTTTGAAGGTGTCTTAAAAGCATGAAAAACAGAACTAGTTCATTTTAAATGGTTTGGAAGAAATGATTATCCAAGTAGCGACATAGAATTTCATACCTACTTTATTGGATTTGTCTGTATACATGGATAAAATGTTAACCAATTTTTTTTGTTTGTTTTTTGCACAATATGGCTTTAAAATTGTGAATTCCATAATCAAATCATTATTTCCCTTCAACATAGCAGCAATTCTATTCTTCAATAAGAGTGTTCTGAGTGTTCTGGACCTCACTAATAATTATGTTTATGCATTTACAGTGTCCCCTCACATAAATCATAATACAGTCAAAGCCAATCAATAGCTGCCATGTTAATGCCTCATATGAGCTAAAGAAGAGCTGGCTTACGTGTTCTCTGTTGTGTTTACTAATGTCCTGTGTAAATCAGCTGGACACCTTTTACCTTAAGAGTGTCAGCCCATCCTCTGAGTACCACTGTCCTCTTATCTCCAAATCAATGAAATTGCAGCAGTGAGGTAAAACCCGGGCAGAGTGCGCTCTTCTGTATTCTGTAAGTGCACCTACATTTTGTGCTGTTACAGGCACTTTACAAGACCATTTAGGTCAATGTCAGACGCAGGGCTACGTTGACACAGAGGGGCACGAAGAAAAGAAACAGTTAATACTTTAAGGCAATTACACAATATCTAATATGGGCCGGTTCCCCAGGCCAGCACGGAAAATCAAGACCAACAACACCGAATTAAGAAGTTTGGATGAAAGTGCACAATGACTTTTCTCATATAACAGTGTGTTGACTGAAGGGACACAAAGGAAATGAAAATGCAATATATATACACATATATACACACACGTA
>JACM01055811.1:0-19595 GCA_000787095.1 Periophthalmodon schlosseri | reverse complement strand
ATTATTAGGACCACAAATAAACCAGTCTGTCAATTTAAACCCCTTAATCAATGCATTTTCTAACCCTGATTTTTTTTTTTTCTTGCATAATTTTCTGTTAAAACTTTGCTGCTTTTCCAATCACAAGATGGCTGCTGCAATAGCTACAGCAACAGAATCCATGATGTCTTCTTTTAACCTAATGGTCCATGCCTGTGTTGTTCCAGAATGGTCAGGCGACGCTGTCCAGTCCTCCTGCTTCACATCTTCACCATCTTTGCCAGAACAGCAGGTATTACATGGCCTTTGTTTATTCACAGGTTTCAGTGATGAATATGTAAGACTGTTGCCATGGCAATTAAGAATTACAAAACATTATCTCTTTTGAATGGTCAAATGCCTTGAAAATGTTGCCTTTAAACAGGAAATAGAAATCCATGAGTAACTCAATACTTGTACTGAAAATACGTGTTTAGAATATTAATTTTGAGTACCGGTATTGTATTCTGGTATTGTATTCTTTTTCATTTGGTGGCATTCAAAGTATAGTTTCACTTTCCCAAAATCAGGACTACATTGCAGTACATTATAAGGAAATTTAGTCTTCAATCTGCACAGTTTTATTAAATAAATTTTAATCAGTACATTTCAAATAAGTTAATTGTAATTTCATAAAGGCACTTTAAACAGTGTTGGGAAGTAACCATAGACTAGATGGATATAGCTAGCTTGCTAGCCACTGTGTTCCAAATAGGAAGTAGTGGTTCTATCTGAGTCTTGTTCCAATTAACTTCCATTGAAACATGGTTGCCCCTCTTTCTATAACTGCTGCTGTGAAGCTCATTCAGACCTTAAAATATTTATGTTAACCCGTTCTGGCTCCTGGTGTTTTTATTTCACAATTTTGTACAAAAATCAAGATATGAACATTAATAACAGACCAATCAGGTGCCGTCCGGCTAATGTTAGCAACCGGTTTGATTGACAGCTATTGTGCGTCCTTGCTAAGTGCCTTGTGTAACAAAATACATTTTCAAGGTATTCTTCCCAAGACTGCCCTAACATTTGTCCTTGGCTTTGCAGGAAATACTCAGGAAATCCTGTATCCATTTGGACCAGAGCACAGGGATCTAGAAACCCCAAAGATGGACGATGGAAGTTCCCCTGAAATCACATTGCTTATTCCTTTTGTCTTCTTCAACGTCCCATATCGCACAGCCTACGTAAGCTGCCTCCACATAATGTTTACTGTACGTCAAGTGTTCCATCCTAAAGAGTAGTCTCTCTTTTTGGTCCCCAGGTCAACAACAATGGCGTGATTTCCTTTAACGTCCAGGTGAGCCAGTTCACTCCTGAGGCCTTCCCGTTGAGTGACAGCCGCTCGTTCATCGCTCCCCTGTGGGCCGACGTGCACAATGGTATCAGAGGAGACGTTTACTACAGGGAGACCACCGAGGCGGACGTACTGGAGAGGGCCACCCAAGACGTCCGCAAGTACTTCAAGAACATGCCCAGCTTCACCGCCACTTGGGTGTTCATCACAACGTGGCACCAAGTCACTTTCTATGGAGGGAGCCAGACCACTCCAGTTAGGTTCAAATACAACTTACAGTCTACTGCTTCACTTTGTGTCAACAGGAGTCAAAATTTTAAACACACCTTCGCATGCAATTTGCTGCTCTAGAGTTTGTGTGTTATAACAGGGTACTTGTTCCCTAACTTGCCCCCGTTCACTCTGCGGGGTCACTCACTCATGCTCACACAACACACTGAGCTGTCTACTCTAAGCACATAGGAGCTAGGGTTAGGGTTAGGGACACACATCCCACATCACAATATATCTGTACTACGGCAAAACTAATTTTGCTCAACTACATGGAAAAATGGGGATACAGCCAGTTCAAAGGAATTGTATGTAATATTTTATTTTAAAATTTCATAAACATGACCTATCTGTTTCCCCAAATACAAGGTAAACATACAAATCAAATATGGATCTTACTGATAATGACTGTAATGCTGATTTATTCTTTATTACAACAACATTGGACATGATATCCACATTGTTTAAGTTATAATTTGGTGTTTAGATCCTCGAGATGAAAGCAGAATAAGCCTCACATGACTCTCTCATTTAGGTTCTCAATTTCAGTGCTGAAATCCAGTTGGTTTAAACCTAAACCCCAGCACCTGCAGCCAATCATGAATCAGTGCTAGTGCAGCCTATGCAGGTCAGAGAGTGAATTTTGGAGGTTCTGCACTTTTCTGCACATGAGGCATGGCCTGTCCATATATTGAAAATGAGAAAAACTTGTATGCGTCCTCTATCTGCTGGTTAAGGCACTGGCTACACAGGTCCAGTTGTAGTACTTTTAAACCTGTAAGAGCACAGTTCCTTTAAATGTATATCCAAAGTGGCTAACTGTAAAACCAAAGCATGTGACAACCAATATTTTGTAAATTCTAATAACTTGTGTCTCCTTCCAAGGTGAACACATTCCAAACAGTGTTAATCACAGATGGAGCCGCCTTCTTCAGTATGTTCAACTATGGAGAGATCACGTGGAGCACAGGCACGGCCAGCGGTGGAGATCCTCTGACTGGACTCGGGGGAACTACGGCTCAGGTAAAGCACCAGGAAGCCTGCCCCTCCATTGTGGACACTCCTCATGACGCCCTTCACACCATGTCCCTTTTCAGTCAGGTTTCAATGGTGGAGACATTGGACACTTCTTCAACCTGCCCGGGTCACGCTCCAATGATGTGGTCAACATAGAGCAGACCACCAACGTTAATATTCCTGGACGTTGGTTTTTCCGAGTCGACACTGAGCTGATTGATCCTGCCAATGGCTGTAGCTACAATGGTAAGTTTAATATCCGTGCAAGTTTACCACTGTGGGATTTACGAAAGTTTTCTTAAAGGGGATATAATATGTAAAATCCACTTTTATGGACCATGTTATAACGCTGTTCCCTCATCATTATCTTACTCAGAGTTGTATTTTGATTTCTTTTAGCTATCCTGTATTGTCCTGCATTCAAGAAAATTTCTGTTCTCACTTATCATCTATCCCAGCCCACTTATCTGCATGTGATGTTGCGTAATCATTTTTTGACAATTAAGAAGACATGATTGACAATCTGCTGCTTGTTAGAGTAAAATGCCACTAGGAAGAGCTGGCAGTTTTGAGCAGGAAATCAATGGCCTTCTTTTGGTTTCCATAGAGCTTGGGATTGAAGAAATAGTTTTCGGACAATATAGAGTGATAAATGTATTTACCAGTAGTGACCCAACAGCTAATCAGGTTTTTCCACTGTACTTTTGTTTACTTTTTAATATTTTGGATAATGTCACTTTATGAGCGTATATGTACTACTACTAGAAACATGGTGGGTTTACACGTTTTTTGATGTTCCATCTTGAGCTTTTTTATTATGTTGTTTTCGATCAATATTGACATTTACAATTAACAAAATGTAAAATAATGATCTATCTATGTGATAGTTTACTACAAAATACCAGAAGAAAAAACAGATGACTTTTAGCTCTGTGATCTTGTTTAACTGCCCAGTAAAAATCTACAGAAGATAGTTGAGTCTTGGGGTCAAAATTAGTCTAAACTACAACAAAGCACCCTAACAACGATAGATTTTTAGAGGGATGCTAATATTTTTGGTGGCACTGTACATTGCACCTTCCATTCAGAGGTGCCAAGTCTTCTTCTTCATAGCGACTTTGGGCTTCTTTTTTTTGGAAAGTCTCAGATTGTTTAACTTGTTGCTTAGGATTGCTTGTTTTAGGGCTTGCTTGTTTGTTGGTCTCTGAAAACCTGGCAACCCTGCTTCCATTCTATAATAGCAAAGTTTCCCTGTGTTTTTCTGGCAGGGCGTTACTACAGGCGAGGGGAGATCTTCTGGCTATCTGACCAGTGCTCGCAGAGGTGCCGCTGTCTGGATGTGGACAATGACGTGCAGTGTGAGCAGGCTCCGTGTGGACAGCTGGAGACCTGCGAGCACCAGGAGGGGGCCTTCTACTGTCAGCCCACCCGCACCAGCACCTGCGTGGTGTTTGGAGACCCCCACTACCACACCTTCGACGGCTTCCTCTATCACTTTCAGGTAAGGCTGGGAGATATAGTGAAATTAGGGCTGCACAATATCCATCCATCCATTTTCTTCCACTTTATCTGGGGCCGGGATTCTGCAGCCCTAATTGCAGTTGTTGTGTTGGTGATGTGCAAAATTAGGATAGGAAGGATTAGGACTAGGAAGTATATTGTATATTTAAAACAATTAAATAACCTAAAAAAGAAACAGAAAAAGGGTGTAAAGTGATATTTCTGCCCTTTTATAGTCCATTTACATTTTGTTGCTAGACTACAACCTCAATCAAGACATTTACAGAAACATTTTAGCACATTTTTGATACATTGTTAAAATATCATCTGAATATTGTTATTTGGGTTGTTGAAAATATTGAAAATCAGATTGAGACTAGTATTGAAATTAGATACTCCACATAGATCACATAGACTAGTATACGGCCATGGACCACTATGGAACCTACCTGGACGACTGAGGGATTACACAGATATAGGACCACATGGTAATATAAAAGAAAGTAATTTAATGTTGAAAATCACATCGTAATGTTTAAATAAAAAGTATTTTTTTATTATCATTGTGGTATCAGAATCATTATTGAATATCAAAGTTTAGTTTGAAATGTTAGTATCATGACAACACTATAATGCAACATAAATATTGAGATATAAATTTTTGTTATTATCTCCAACCCATACTTTCAGGGCACGTGTTCGTATCTGCTGGCCCGCCCGTGCTGGGAGATGACCGGGCTGCCCTTCTTCAGTGTGGAAGCCAAAAATGAGAACCGTGGGATGGCCTCGGTGTCCTGGCTGCGAGATGTTACAGTAGAGGTGTATGGACACAGAGTTCTGCTACCCAAAGGAACGCTTGGGACAGTCCAGGTAATAGTCTGATCCTTTTTTTAGGGTTTCCTTGTGATACTTTGATTTAGGGCTGAGATATATGACCAACAAATAGGGCTGTAAGCCTTTAGTCGTTTAGTCAATTAATTGGTCTATATTACACACAAAATTGCATATTAACACATAAAAAACGTATTATTTTACTTCTTAATTGGACTCCGCCTTTGCATTAGTGTAATGCCTTAACCGGAAAACTGGAAGTGGTTCTCACAATCTTAAACTTGACTTATGAAAAATGAAATATTATTGCTCTTATTACCTTATAAATGATTAATAAATGAAATATAAAAATGTATAAAAGAAAACGAGTCAAGTACATTTTCTCAACTGTTACTCGCTCGATGGAGTCTTAGTCAACCTAAATTTTTATTAGTCGATCACTAATCACTTTCTGTAGATGATAAGGATTTGGAACAACAGCAGAAAGGAGAAGTCAGTGAGTGAGTTAGCTGAAGATTTGGTATTTTTTGGTATTTATATGTAAAAAGGCAGACTGAACTCATGATTCACAAATTTAATCTGTCTAGTCCTAGTACATTTTTCTACATAGTTGTTTTTGCATGAACTAATCGATCGGCAGAACATGTCTTTAGTCAACTAAGAATTTAAGAGCTTCCTCATCGTGTCTGTACCTAGAGTCAGAATGGAGTTGAATAAAAAGGTCTTCAGTTTTATGAAACGAAGGGCTGAGTGAAAGAGTATCTAAAGGTTTCAAAGTAGAGACTGAAGTCTGAATGTACATATATATATTATATCTCCATAATCTAGTACAATTTCTTTTCTGTAGTTCAAGGGGATACAAGATTTGTTTCCATGATGAAGTGATAATTTAGATATTAAACTGTTACAATCTTGTTTGCCATCAAGGGCTGTGAAAGTGCAATTTAAAACTTTTGTGGTTGCAGTGATAGAGTACTAGGCCCTTTTCCGAAACCCATAAGTCTTCGAAATGGAGCATTTATTTAAATAAATTGTAACTTTATTTGCAACTAACTTTTCTAAAACTTTTGCAAGACAAGAGTCTGATTTACATATTGGTTGTAAATGACTTACATTTTTAGTAAATAAATAGAGGTTTAGTAAATATAATAGAGGTTCAATTAAATATGGGGCAGCTAGTAATAGAAGTTTTGGATCAAAGTCATCAGCTCCCGTAGACTTTTTTGGGTCTATGGAACGGAGTGCATTTAAGACCTCCATGTAAGTGAAAGGTCTTAAAGAGAAAATCTTACTGTTATGTGCCAGAGGTTCAGATTCAACATGATCAAGATCAGAAGGATCACCATTATTATCCAAAACATCACATGCAGAGATAAAATGCCTATTAAAAGCATCGCATATTTCCTTTTTAGAATTTACAATAGCTGAATCCAATAAAATATTGGTTGATAATGTATGAATACTAGGTTCTGAGAGGCATCTTCTGTCCTCCAGAACTTTGCCAAATTTCCATGACTCTCTATCAGCACAGACATGAAGTAAGAATTTTTTCCCCTTTCTAACCGTTGATAAAAATCTATTTCTTTTTTCTTTTTACAAAAAAATGCCCAAACCATATCTGGTGTGTGTAGTTTTCAAGGCAGGCAGCCTGGTTTCAGAAAATACAAATATATCTGACTTTAATGTACCGTAATCTAATTTAGATGTGATACTATCTACATTCATATGTATAATTCCCAGTTCCTTCCTTGTCTTGTAGTTTTGCATATCAGATAGGTCTAACTCTTTAGAGATTTGATTATAATCAAAAGAACAGTATTTCCATAGAAACAAGCAAGTGAAGGCCCTCCTCAAGGCCAAATAACAGTCAGGTTTGTGGAGATGCAAGCCCGCTCACAATAAGGAAACATGATTTTCTATGTTTTTAAAAGCAATAAACACATGCATAATGGAAAAAAACATGCTTCTATTTTAGAGTTCTTTTTGGCAAAATTTACATACTATGGGTTTAATTGTCATTTTTCAGGTGGATGGCTTGATGAAGACTTTGCCTGTCCAGCTCCAGCTCGGCGCAGTGAAGGTATACCAGTCCGGAGTCGCTGTTGCACTGGAGACCGATTTTGGTCTTTTGGTCACCTACGACGGCCAGCACTATGCCTCCATCTCTCTACCCAGCTCTTACTTCAACAACACATGTGGCCTCTGTGGGAACTACAACGACGACCCAGCCGACGACCCTCTCCTCCCAGACGGATCTTTAGCCGAGAGCGTGGTGGAGCTCGGAGGCAGTTGGCGAGCGGAGGACACGGACTGGAGGTGTACCGACGGTTGCGCCCAAAACTGTAGTGTGTGTGATCCAGCTAGCGAGGCGTTTTACTTCCGACCGGACTACTGCGGACTCATCAACAAGACGGATGGGCCCTTTAGAGACTGTCGGGCCGTGGTGGATCCAACGGCGTTCGTGTACAGTTGTGTTTATGACATGTGCAGCAATAAGGACAACATCACCACACTGTGCCAGGCCATCCAGGCGTACGCTCTGGCCTGTCAAGCACTCGGAGTCACCATACGCTCCTGGAGATCCCGGGCCTTTTGTGGTAAGATTTGTCTTTTGTACACGGGTGCTCCAACAAATCAATATCTGATTGTTTAATTACAGGTCCTGTTCTATATTTTTTCCTGTGTATTTGAGCAAAATTGTTCTTGTTCCAGTACAGTTATATTGTATAAACAGCTCCTGAGGTCAAAATAAGTCTTCTGTGTACTGTCTGCATCTAATTAGAAAGCTTATTATTGTCCAATAATCATGACGTATGTGTTAGCAGCACTCTAGTTAGGAATGCATAAGGTAAGTGAGGAGTAAGTTTTTTCATGTTTTTACGACAGTAAAAATCAGGTACAGAGCTTTTAAAGAACACATTCATGCATGTTTAATTCCCTTTTAAACATGATTTTGGTAAAAGTATTTCACATTTTGTAACTTAAAATAATGCCTACATGTAGAAAATGTACTTTGTAAACTTAACCTCCATTACCAATGAGACATTTTTGAATGCTGTGCTAAATGAGCCATGTGTTTGTTGTGAATACAGTTTGACTGGAGAATGAGTCCGGTTATCTGTGATGCAGCTAAATGGCCATTATGTGAACTGAGCATTTTTGAGGAAGACATTAATTATTATTATTATTATGAATTCATTAATTAAAGAAGCATGAATGAAACAAAAATACAATTCCAGTTTTTTGGCGAGGGGACCCACATGGTTAGAAGGTTGAAAAAGTAAATTTTGCATAATATGTGTTCTTTAAAGGTCCACTATGTAACTGAAGCAAGACGATGCATTCTAGGCAATGCTATTGCCTTGCCTAGAATGTTCCACAGTATGTCATGTCGTATCTATTTCAATAGAGACAAGTTACATATTCTACCAGGCAAAGTTACATATGTTTTATCAGTGTTTCCTCATAATTTTCTAACTCGGAGTTAAATTTTGATTGATTGACCTATTTTTGAGTAATCCCCTGTCCTGCATTTTTGTCTTGAGGGCTCAAAATTGCAGTTTTCTCCTACCAGCTATCCCTGCCCACTGCTATGCAGTCACATTTCTGTAGGGTTCTTCATGTTACATAGCCATTCTTCAACAATAAAACATGTCATTGAAAATATTCTGCCTGTCATGGTGAAATGAAGAGGCGGGGCTTCTCAGTTCTACGGTTTTGAACAGGAAGTCATCAAAACAGTTTATATTATTAAGCAGTTTTAGATCAACATTGCACTTTACAATGAAGAAAATATAAATTAAAGGTGCTGTACCAGATTTCTCCATGTATAAGGAAATGCACTGTTAGTATGACAGTTGTTCTTAGCTTTACTGTGCAAAACTTTGCTTTGCCCTCTGAGAGTTGTGAAAAACACTTATAAACTCATCGTAGTGAATAATTAGGATGCTCAAAATGCATAAGGTAAGTGAGGAAAAACTTTGGACCACTACAAAGCATTCAAAATGAACTACTTCTGTTTTTTATATTTGTAAGAATCAGGTACAGTGCCTTTAATGATCTGTGTATATTATAGTTTCGTACAAAATAGCCAATAAAAAGTTTTGTTTTCCTGTACAAAATAATCTGCAAAGAGGTATTGTTAAAGAGTATTGGTTAGGGTTGCCAGAAGTATCAAAAATCAGATACTAATTGATACTAAAACTAGATACTCAATGGACCAAGAATTGATACTGAAAAAAATCACATAACTAGAACTAACTGACCACAAGATCACATGGTATAATAAACAAATATTATTATTTTGTGTTACAATTACAATATTGTCTAAAAAAGAGCTTTTAAAATTGTCATTTGCGTATCAAAATTGGTGTTGAGTCTATTCTTTAGTATCAAATCTGAGTTCGAAATTTTAGTACACTATAGGTAGGTATAGGTTCATGGAATCAACAAAAAGCAAATTCAGTTTCCACATTCATCCCCATAACTGTCACCCCACTTTTCACGAAATAGTAAAAACGATTCTCTCCTTTGTTTTGTAGCTTTAACGTGCCCCGAGTTCAGCCAGTACCAGGTGTGCACCACGGCCTGCCCTGCCTCTTGCTCGGACCTCACGGCTCCCCTGTACTGTGCCCACCCCTGCACTGAGGGATGCCAGTGCGACCCGGGCTACGTCCTCAGCGGCAGCCGGTGCGTGCTCCGGGAAGACTGCGGCTGCGAGCACAACGGCCTCTACTACCCCATGAATGCCACTTTCTGGGTGGGAGCTTCGGGAGAGGAGGGAGAATGCACCCAGCGATGCACGTGCGGATTCGGCTCTGAGGTAACCTGCTACAATGAGTCGTGTAAGGAGGGCGAGGTTTGCGTGGCAGAGGTGGGGTTACTGGGATGCTACCCAAGGAGAGAGGGGGTATGCTCCATCACGCAGACTGCCATGACGGCTTCCTTCGACGGGGCGTACCTGCCGTTCCCGGAGGATAGTTCCTTCTACCTGCTGAAGCTGTGTGCCCCCATTCCGGTCAACGGATCAATGGTGGAGGTGAAAATGAGCAGGCGGCTGTTCAACAAAGGACCGGCTTGGAAAAGACCTGTGATTGTGACAGTGGCCAACGTGGAGGCTCAGATGGGAGGAACAGATTTTGACACAGTGAAGGTTAGTTTGTACCAAATATTACAAATACGTTGTTCAGCTAAATTATTTCCTAAAAAACTATACTGTACTAACCGGATTCTCATACCTCGTGTTATTGTTATTTTTAGCTACTACTACAGTACTTAAAGGAACTGTATGTGGCCTATACTCTCACAGTAATAAAAAGGTACTACAATCACAACTGAACCTGGGTTGCCAGTCCTTTAACCTGCAGATAGTGGACACATACAAGTTGTTCTCATTCTCAGTATATAGACAGACCATGCCTCAGAACCTCCAGAATTCACTCACTGAGCTGCAGAGGCTGCACTAGCACTAATGATTGGCTGCAGGTGCTGGGGTTTAGGTAGTGACCATTCAGATCAGAGAGAGGCCTTAGTTTTAAACCAACTGGACTTTCGCATTGAAACTGTCAACCCAAATAAGTGAGACTCATTCTGCTTCCTGATTGGATATTTGTCTTAAGAACCAAAACACCAAATGATTACATAAGTAAATGGGCCATCATGGCCAAAGTTTTTGTAAATAAGAATAAATTGGTATTACAATTGTTAACAATAAAAGCTACATTTGATTTGAACATGTTTGCCTCATTTCTGGGGACACAGACAGTATGAAATTTAAGATCACGTCTGCTGTGTACTGTCTGCATCTAATTAGAAAGCATTTAATTTTCTGATAATAAGGACGTGCACGTTAGCATTCTGGTTTCTGAGAGTTGTGAAAAACACTTATAAAGTCATTGCGGTGAATAATTAGGATGCTCACAATGCTTAAGGGAAATGAAGAATAACTTTGGACAAAATGTTTAAAATGAACTAGTTCTCTTTTCACATTTTTAAGATCTGACCTACTCATATATGTCTGTAGGTAAACGGTGAGCCTGTAGTCCTCCCATACGTCCACCCGATGGAGACTGTGATGATCTACCGTGCTCCGGGTAACGCCACAGTGGTGGAGTCTCGCGGCCTGCTCAGAGTCCACTACACGCGACAGGGATACCTCAACATCTCCTTGTCCACCCTTTACTACAATGTCACTTGTGGGCTGTGCGGAGTCTTCAACAGCAACGCCACCGATGACCTCCGGCTCCCCAACGGACGCTTAGCAGAGTCTGCTGAGCAGTTCACCGAGGCCTGGAAGTCCCTGGCTGATGACCTGACCTGTAACGGCGACTGCGACGACCTGTACCGCATGTGCACGGACCTGCGGCTCTACCAGAGTCCCTGGATGTGTGGGAACATCAACGACCCCGGGAACAGCTCCTTTATCACCTGTCACACAGTGGTGAACCCCTCGCCCTTCTTCAGGAACTGCCTGTACAACATGTGTGTGAAGGAGGGCAACCGCTCAGCCATGTGTAACTCTCTGCAGGCCTATGCCACAGCCTGTCAGGACGCTCATGTAGGTCTGCCCTCATGGAGGAGTGCCACCAACTGCCGTAAGTGCTTTCTTGATTTCTAACATACACTTACCACTTAACCCCGTCGGGCCTTATTTGATGCACAAGAGTGGTGCTGGCAATTCTTTGCTTGTACATGCATTGCAACTTATTGTAATTGAAAAAAGTGAAATAGTGCAATAATGGATCTAAGCTTTTAAAATTGGTATAACATGTCCATATTGGTCAAAGTGTGGACATGGTAAAAGTAAGACGACTCATTGTTATGCTGTGGCTCCACTGCAGTTAGCATGGAGCGCAGGAATTGGTTAATTCCTCCTCTTCACAGCAGCACTGGTGTGAAGCTGCTCATCAACTTAAAGAAAGTGAATGTAGCTGGCGCTCTTACTGTTTTAAAAAAGGTACTACAGTGTTGGATACAGTTTTTTAAAATAAGCGCACTTGATCAAGACCCTGGCTCAAATTTTGGAGAAGGGTAGCCGAATTCTGCACTATGACTGCCCACTGCTTCTGATAGGTTTCCCCAGTAACAATGATTGAGGGATGGGTCAGATGCAAGGGACATGTTTCCCTTTCCTGTCCACTGACTACAAAGCATACAATAGAATTATCTTTTCTCTTATCAATTTCCTTCTCTCCTTCTCTCTTTTCAGCTCTTCCATGCCCAGAGAACAGCCACTTCGAGGAGTGCACCACGTCCTGCCCGCTGACCTGCACCAACCTGGACGAGCCGGAGGAGACGTGCCCACTGCCGTGCCAGGAAGGCTGCCAGTGCGAGGATGGCTATGCGCTGATGGATGGGCTGTGTGTGGCGCGGAGGGACTGCGGCTGCATGTCCCATGGCCGGCACCTGGCCACCAACCAGACCTTCTGGACCGACTGGGAATGCCGGGAGCGCTGCTACTGCAACGGCTCCGACAACAGCGTCTACTGCCAGCCTGCCCCCTGCCAGCCTGAGGAGTACTGCCAGGGGAGTAGTGTTGTCATGCAACTAAAATTTCAAACTTGATTTCGATACTAAAGAATAGACTCGATACTCAATACTGATTCCAATACTGTGATGACAATAAAAAATAGAATGTCATTTTCAACATTGAATAATAGTACTTTCTTTTATATTACCATGCGGCCTAATATCTGCGTAATCCCTCAGTCAACCAGGTATGTTCCATAGTGGTCCATCGGTGTATACTAATCTATGTGGTCACATGTTTGTTCTGGTACTGCTCAAGTCATGTGAATGTGATTTTTTTTAAATATTTCGAATCGATACCTGCTCAAATGAGTATCTAGTTTAGAACTTTTATTATCGATTAGTATCTGATTTTCGATACTTTTGATAACCCTACAGGAGAGCGATGGTCTCTTCTACTGCCAGCCCCGCACCGAGGCCCTGTGTGTTGCCGCGGGATATGGACACTTCCTGCCGTTCATGGGTGCTGCGTTTGAACTGCAGAGCTCCTGCACACTGCAGCTGGTCACCTCGGAGTGCGGGATCATCACCCGGGAGCAAGCCGCCGGAGCGTTCCCGTGGTTCAAACTGGCTGCCCGGAACGAGGAGCGGGACACAGGGCAGGCCATCTGGGTTAAGGGCTTTGTTCTGGAAACTTATGAGTATGAGATCGAAGTGTCACGGAGCTACAAGAACACAGTCACGGTGAGTGAGGAATATGTCACCGTGCAATAGGCTCTGTGTACAACGGTACCTGGTTAGTTACAATCAGAGGGACAGTCTGCATGACTATGTCCGCTCCTATTCTATCCCTATAAGGTTTTATTGATTGATTGATTGATTTACTTAGCATATTAGACAACGCTTTTACACTAAACTTTATCAGTCTAAAAGTGTAACGTTGCATTTAGTGATTTTAAACCACAATCTGCACAATCCGAGCTCTGGCCAGTCAGAGCAGGAGATGCGGTGCTGTGGTGTGAGTTTGTGGGTAAAGAAAGGGGCAGAGATAGGGGTGGATTGGGTCAAATGGGACTTGTACAGTATTCAATAACTTTTATGATTTAAAATGTAATTAATTACATGGCTAGAATTATACTTAATTACAAGTTCAAGTACAGGTTTAAGAATCTACTTAAAAAAGCCCAATTACCCTTGCCTGACAAATCCAGACTGATATCTCTCTGTAATTTTACACGGAGCGATATCAGTCTGGTCCCCACGCCCTCCGCCATATCTCAAGCCAGAACCAAACATGTTTGTGCAATCAGAATGTTTTTTTTTACAGTGACACATGAAACGAAGGAGCTCATTGGTCACCTGTCGTTTACAAACACAATCAAACTTATCTAACTTCAGATTAACAGAGTTTAGTGCTTCGCTCTAAACTCTGTTGATGCAGAAATCAGTTTTTCAGTCCCCTGTGAATTTTTTTCCCGTTATTTTTTCTGATACGGACGGACCATACGTATTCCTGATTGGCTAATCCACCCGTCAATCACGCCCGTCTGAAAACGAGGAGATTTACCGGTGAACAGACACACAAGTACTGAAGAAGTTATATTCTGGATCCCATGATTTTGTGATCGTAACATGAATATTTGTAATCAGTTACTTTCCACCTCCGCCGCACAAGTACCCAGAGGAATGAAGAATTCGGCAGTGGAATTTGAATTCTCTGCATAACCATGGAAAAGGTCAAAGCAGTTGTATCGGTGAGGGAGTCATTTCTAATCAAACCAACAGAATAGCACTGCACGCTGTGAATTCCTCTTTGAATTAGAGGGCTCACATTTCAATGGGCATCTTTTATCAGGCTGGACTTGGCTCTGAGCGATGTTTGGAGTGGCTTCACAAACACTTTCAAAGATGTGAGAAATATGCACAGTCACTGACAGCATGCTGATTAATACATTCTGAGTGTTTTCGTTTGAGAGGGAAAATATGAGAGCAGTAACAGCTGTGAAAATTTGGCTGGGAGTTTTGTTTAAAAATTCCATAAATATGACTGAACTGTGTCCCCAGATACTAGGTAAACATGTTCAAATCAAATATACCTTTTACTGGTAACAATTGTAATGCTGATTTATTTTAATTACAAAAACAATGGACATGCTGGCCAAGTATATATTTGGTGTTTTGGTTTTTAAGATGATTATCTAGTCAGAAAGCAGAATGAGTTTCTCATTTGGGTTGCCAGTTTCAATGCTGAAATCCAGTTGGTTTAAACCTAAAAGGACACTCTTTGATGCGACTCGTCTCTACCTAAACCCCAGCACCTGCAGCCAATCATTAATCAGTGCTAGTGCGGCCTAGTGTCAGTGAATTCTGGAGGTTCCTCACATGAGGCGTGGCCTATCCATATACTGAGAATGGAAAAAAAAATGTGTATCTATCTATCTGCAGGTTAAGGCACTGGCCAGGGACGTGCACTGATATTTTGAGGGGCAGATGCTCAACCAAGAAAAAAGGTTACTTTTCCGTATCACTTATGAGCTAAAGGACCGAAAAGATTATTAGAAAAATTACAGAGACAAAGCAAAAGATGATCGTGTGCGGGGGATTGGGGGTCCTCCCCCAGGGGATTTCTGATAAAATAAACATAATTTCCTGTAATCTGGGGTGTTTTAGGTGAAGAAATCCTATTTTTTAGCAGTCTGATACAGAATAATGGGATATAGGCCCATTTGTTGTATCTACTTCTCTCCAAGATTCAAAATCGATTGTTTATTAGACTATAACAACTGGCCTGCTTTTGTTCCATACTTGTTATCAATTCCCATTTTAGAAATACTGATCACTTGTGTCTGACTCCTATTCCACTGGTTCTCTGTGGAGCCCCAGTCCCCTGCTCCCGTGCACTGAGTGCAACTACTGTCTGTGAGCCGCAGCCTCACACTGGACTGTGGACAAACGCTCCAGACAACAGTCCAACTTTTGTCCATTTCTTTTATGAGAATTCGACAAATCTTTTCCAAGAAATGTGCCGGGCATCACCACAGTATACTCACACTATTGAATCTATAGATGTATTATGCATGAGATGTTTTGCTCATAATGTCGCGGATATGAGACGGATTGTCAAAAAGCAAAAACTGGCTAAAAGCTTACATTGTGTAGAACATTGTTATGGACTCTAAAATGGACTCCAAACTGTTCCTATAGTCTTTAATTTCGCGCTTTGTGCTGTTAAGGCACACAAGCGGAGTCTGGAAGCTGCGACAAGCAGACACACATGAGGCAGGAGAGAAGGAGCAGAGCGTCAGCAAAATCTTGTTGAGTGTTTAAAACACATTTTGCACATCTGCTGTCTTCATGAGGCAAATATTAAACCCAAAAATGTATATCAACCAGGAGGGCACTTAGGGCAAAGGGGCAGGTGCTTGAGCACCACCTGGGCTCTACCTGTGCATGTTCCTGGCACTGGCAACACAGGATCAGTTGTGACTGTAGTACCTGTAAGAGTGCAGGCTACAAACAGTTTGTTTAAGTTGTTGCTCTACATTTGTACAAAGTAATATAATTTGTATAAATCCCAACACAAATACAGCCGACAGAAAGGACTGGGAAAGTTGTGATATTAAAGCAATAAATGTAGATTTCCTTTGGAGATTGTTTTTTCTTTATATTAGCAAGATTCAATATGGCGGTAGATGGTGTTATTGTCACATTTCTTTAAAAATATATTGTTTAGGCTACTTGAATCTTTTTTTTATTGTATGATAGGGAATTTCTACCAATATGGCAATACAATGTTGCTATTTTGTTGTTTTTTCTATTTTCTGCTGGACTCAAAGCACTTGAATGGTTCTCACTAAAGTAAGTGTTTGTTTTTTTTGCATAGGCCAATATCAAGAAAAGTTAACTTACCTTGCTTTTGACTAAACGTAAGCATTAAAAGTGCAAAGTAAGCTAATTGGCACGTGATACTAATGCTAAGGTGATATGACCTGTCTTCCTTCAACTTAAACAAAAGTAGGCCTTTTTTCTTTCAGATTCAGAATTGCCCTGCTTCCCTGCAGTGTGTTAAATGTGTTTAGTTTACTATTTATTTATAAAATATTATAATATTGACACTATATTCCCAAGTTCATTCAATTTTCTACCAGTTCTGTTGTGCTTCTTTGCTTTTGGCTCTTGGCTGTTGCCCTTTCCCATTGTGTATCATGTATTGCATAAGTGCAGGTAGGTTTATTATGCGTCAGTTTTGTCAAAAGATAAAAATGAAAAGATTTAACTTAAATTTCTGTAGGCCGCATAATTTGTTTCACAGTAAAATAAGTTTGACCCGATTACAAATCCATAATATTCTGTTGTCTTTATAGTCATAATGCGGCTGTCGCTCAGTCGGTCCAGACCAGAGGGGTGGACATTTTTTCACAGGGGTCTGCACATTGAAGCATCTACAAAGCAGAGGGCCATGTGACTAGTGGACAATAAAGTCAATCATTCAAATGACGTGTTTAACTCTTTGCCTGCAATGGACTCTTTGGTGCAGAAATGGACAAAAATGTTTGTCTTCTAAATTTATTTATTTATTTATATATAAAACTGGTATTACAATCACAACTGAGTAGGGATAGGGTGATAAACAATAATATTGTTTATTGTGATAAAAAGGGTAGACAATAATCATTTGCGGGACATTTTATATAATGTGATGATCGGCAACAAAAATAATTGTCATTATATCACCAGAAGAAGAGGTTCCATATTTAAAGTATAATTATTCAATCCCATAACATTTTTAAACTATCAGAAATTATAATAATTATCATGATATAATTGTTAATCCCAATTATTTTGGCCATGATAATTGTGACACCAAATTTCAATATTGTCCCATGCCTAGCTGCCAGTGCCCTGCAGATAGAGGACACATACAAGTTTCTATTATTCTCAGTATATGGACAGGCCACGCCTCATGTGAACCTGCAGAATTCACTCTCTGAGCTGCAGAGGCTGCACTACCACTGATTAATGATTAGCTGCAGTTGCTAGGGTTTAGGTGGTGACCATTCAGAACCAAAGCACCAAATTATAACATAAAACAACTTGGCCATTATGTCCAATATTTTTATAACTAAGAATAGATCAGCATTACAACTGTTATCAGTAAAAGCTATGTTTGATTTGAACATGTTTACCTTTATCCAGGGAAACAGTTTATAGAATTTAAAAATAAAATTGTAATGACCCAGTCTAATATGATTGCACTGTTGTGACAGGTGAATAAGGAGCGGCTGTACCTGCCTCTGAAGCTGGGCCTGGGGAAGGTGAACGTCTTCAGTGTGGGCATGCAGCTGGTGCTGGAGACGGACTTCGGTCTCAAAGTGGCCTTTGACTGGAACACTCTGCTGCTGCTGTCTCTGCCCCGGGATATGTACCAAACAGCCTGCGGGCTGTGCCAGGGCATGCCCCTCACCCCTCCCATCCTCAGTACCACAGACTGGGGCATGGCCTGGGCAGAGCGGGACACCTTCTGCCAGGTGGGCTGTGGGGACTCGTGTCCTCGCTGTGGGCTGGGGGAGAAGAGCGGCCTGTCTGAGGGAGCTCTGATGGTGGCAGACTCCAATGGGAACTCTGAGAATGGAGACCGGGAGGTGAACACTCGTATTCGCTTCCACATCGGAGATGGACTTTATGTGTTTGTAGAGCCAGAGGCCGTGAGGTTGTGTGGACTCATCATAGACAGAGGAGGAGTGTTTGCACGCTGTCACAGCAAGGTGGCGCCAACGTTCTTCTACCAGAGCTGCCTGCAGGATACGTGTCTGGACCAGGGGGCCCAGGACACCATCTGTAACTGGCTGCAGATGTACGCCAGCACCTGTCGGACACAGGGAGTCCCTATTAATGGATGGAGGCGCGACACGCCTTGTGGTCAGTGCTCTTTCTATCATCATATCATGCATGCTTGTTTAATCTATAATACATACAATCTCTGTGGTCATATGCCTCTTCACTGTCCTCCCATTACTGGCTTTTTAGGATCCCTATTTACTGCATATTTAAAGGTCATTAGTCTTCCTTGGGCTCTTATAAAAAATGCCAATAACATAATATGCAGTACCAGCAATGTAATTACTGTAATACAATAATAACAGTAGTATAAAGAAACACACCATAATAAGGTTCAACTTTACATAGGTATCAATAATAAAAGAAATGTGTTCCCTCAGTCCTGAGCTGCCCCCCCAACAGCCACTACTCCAGCTGCGTGTCTCCCTGCCCACCACAGTGTGCCCCCGCCCGTGGACAGAGGGACTGCAGCCATGACTGTGTGGAGGGCTGCCAGTGCGACCAGGGATATGTGCTCAACGGCAAGAGCTGCATCCTGGCCCAGAACTGTGGCTGCTACACTGACGGCAAGTACTTTGAGGTCAGTCTCTACGAGAAAACATCACCGGCAACATGGTACAGAGACGTAACATACACAGTATTATAGAGGTTATGCACTGACATCATTTTATTCATAAAATGCCCGTGAACTATCCAACTGAGTGGCACTGAGGCAGAACTATGGGCAGCTTAACAGCCTAAATGTGTTTCTTTGCTTTTTGGTCTAATTTTTTAAATCTTAAATTAGCTTTATACAGCAAAATGGAAATTGAAAGTAGTATAACTGTGCAGAGCTTAGCTAACTTGTTAGCTAACGACAGGGGGAGATAAAGGACACTTCAACTCGCCCCACAACAGTTCTCAACACACAAATTCTGAAACACCTTATAGAACTTTTCAGTTCAACTGTGTCTGATCCAAAGTCTGCAAAGTCTAGAGTCTGCATTGTCCCTGTTGTTTTGCTGTTAACTGGTTTTCTACTGTTGACTTGATTTTCTTGTTTTAGATGTCAAGTACAAACTAAATATTTAGTAGACTTGTAGACTTTTATATTTGTTATTAAACTGTAGCAGCTCTTTCACATTTTAGATGTGTGAGCTCTTACAGAAGAAAACATACTCACCTTTGACACTCATCTAAAGTTGCCATTCATTCTAAAAAAATTGGAATGTTGTGATGTCATTTGAGTAACCTCTATAGGGCTGCTAACTCTATTATCTACTATTATCTGTCTCTACTACCTGATTATCTGAAAGTGATCACGGGGGAACATAGGGATAGGGACCCCCCCCTTCCCTTTGCTGACTAGTGTGCCCCTCTC
>KN483130.1:11251-38119 GCA_000787095.1 Periophthalmodon schlosseri | reverse complement strand
GTATATATTTATATACAAGATTACTCAAAACAAAACACTTCTACAGCTATGTTTTTAACAAGAAAAGCATGAGTTTACCAACACAGTCCCTTTAATAGCAGTGATATCTAAAGAATGACAGACAAAGTGCTCTGATTATAGGTGAGGTATGATTGTAGGGTACTTGTCTCCAGCTCTTCTCGCCGCGTCTCTGCGGTTCAAGGGGGTTTGTTTGTCATCAACACCTCAAGATACAAGCGATGGGGACATTTTCATATGAATCACTGGCCCTTTATTTTTTTCAAGGATTTTTAAAGGTCTTGTATAACACAGAATGGATTCTTGTGAGGTTTAAGCCATGTTCATTCACACATGTTTGAGTAATGCTTTATTATTAGTCCACATCTTCAAAGCTCAAAATGCTCCTCTGACAATGTTTACACCAGGCTCAACCACATCTTCAAAGCTCAAAATGCTCCTCTGACAATGTTTACATCCAGGCTCAAAACAGTTCTGTTTAACTGTGCATATGACTGAAAGGTTTTTATTCTGCACTCTTCCCTCTTTTAATGTTAATTTTATGATGATTGTTCATGATTATTTATGTTTTGATTTGTTTTATTGTGATTTTAATGTCTTTCTTATGCTGTAAAGCACTTTGAATTACTTTGTGTACGAATTGTGCTATACAAATAAACTTGCCTTGCCTAGTGGTAGTTCAAGTTAACAGCTCCTTTTACCTTTTGTTCAGTAGAGATTGGCAATGCCAGGGATGAAATCATTCAAATGATTCTAGTGAAGGTGTATGGAGTTTAAAAACACAGCAGAGCACTTCCTGTATTACCACATGACATCACAAGGTGGAAAAGAATGTTTCAGTTTGAGAAGAAAAGAAGAAAATTAAACATGCAGGATCTGTGTGTTAAAATGTGTGAATGAAACAAAACGCAACTTCAGGTATGTTGACGAGGAAACAACATTATAACAAAGATCAGAAAATAGAGTAATATGGGCCCTCTACTATTTTGGACACATTAGGTTTGTTATTTTATGCATGTCTATAGTGCTTATTTTCACCCATCAACCTAAAACAAGTACAAAAGGTTACTCCTCCAGGCAGGTGCTCCTGACAGAGATCTGATGATGGATCAGTGTAGTCCTTTTGTCAATTAATCAGTCGATTGAGTCTTAATCTACAAAAAAATTTATTAGTTGACAAATCATTTTATTTGGATTATAAGGATTTATATTTGACAACAGGAGGAGAAGTGAGTGAGTTAGCAGAAGATTTGATATTTTTTGGTATTTTATGTACAAAAGGCAGATTAAACTCATGATTCACAAGTTTAACCTGTCTTTTCTTTATAAATACATTGTTTCCTAGTACATTTTTTCTGCATAAATAGTTGTTTTTGCATAAACTCCTGTGCAGATGTTTGGGTCAGATACGTAAAGATAAATCATAGTTTTGAGAGCTTTTGCCACGCCCCTTTTTAGTTGACTAATCGTTTGGCAGGACATGTCTTTAGTCCACCAAAAATTCCTTTTGTTGACTACAGCAGTTTACATAGAAATCAAATAACTACGTAATCAGATAACCCAAAAATCTGATCGAGTATTGGTGCGTGTTTACATACAAATTGTAAACCATCCAAAACACCAGAGGTCAGTTCATTACAATGGGGCTAAAGACAAGATCAACTTATTATTTTTTACAACTAACCGTGGTATAATTTGGTGTTTTGGTTCTCAAGATGATTATCCAATCAGAAAGCAGAATGAGCCTCACATGAGTCTCTCATTTGTGTTGCCAGTTGTGACTGTAGTACCTTTAAGCAAAAACAATAAGAGCGGCCACATGCAGTTCCTTTTAACATAATTAGATTATTAGCTTATTTTAGCATGATTATGATGATTATTATTAAGTGCTGCTGCTGTAGTTCCAGACTGAATTCCCAACCGTACTGGTTAAAGATTGGGCCAAATCTAGGGGACATAGTGTAGTACAGGAACAATAAAATCTATAAATCTCATGGACAAAAGTACACATTTTTATCAGAAGTCATTGTCACATACAGATCTTTTTGTCTTTGTGAGAGGGAACATGTGTTACGGAATGTCCAGTGTGAATTCAAACCACTTTGATAACGACTATATTACACGAGTCCAGACATTTGATATTTTGGTCTGTCAGTAATCAGGCTTATGCAATGTATGTACATGTCTGAACAAGCCTGTGATTGCGCTTATATTAAAGGAGACATTATATGCTAGTTTAAACAATCAGTATTTCACATTTGAAGATGTAAAAAGGCCATATTATGCAAGTTGTTTTCACCACTCAATCATGTTATGTTATTCAGTCATCAAAACTTATCTGGAGTTGATTTTTTCTTTTTTTCATGCATGTTTGAGTACTCTTACACATGTTTTTACTGTCTTAAAAACGTGAAAAACAGAAATAGCTCATTTAAAAAGGTTTACAGTGGTCCAAAGTTATTCCTCACTTACCGTGTGCATTCTGAGATCGTAATTATTCACCTCGATGAGTTTATAAGCATTTTCACAACTCTCAGAGAGCAGTGCGGAGTTTTGCTGTGACGGTAAAGCTCATCTAGTCTGCTAATACTGCACTTCCTGATTATTGGGCAGTAAAACGCTTTTTAATTTGATGCAGACCGTACGCAGCAGACTTATTTAGACATCTAGAGCTGCTTATATAATATATCTGTACTGGGGCAAGGCACATTTTGCACAAATACGTGGGTAAACTCAGGTACAGGGCCTCTAAGGACACTTGAGGAACCTGAGTTGTTTTGCGCTCTTCACGTTTCTCCTGAACCAGGTGCACTAGGCTTTATGTAACTCTTTTGGAATAAGGTAGCCCATCCGCTTGTCTAAATGGAGTGTTAGAGAAATTCAATTTATGCGCTGTACTGAGGGCTCTCACTGCCAGCTCAATCCTTGTTATCTTAGCTTATGTCATCAGAGATAAAATACTCCCTACAATGGAACCATAGACAGACTGGACAGTATGAGACTGGAATGGACAGCACTATCAGAGAGTGTTGAGGGTTCATGTCTCCGGGTGTTGGGTCCTGTACTGATGACCAATAAACTTCTCCTGCGTTACAACTTATGCCTCTTCGCTTGAACTCCTGGGCTACTACAATTTATTCTACAAATGGAGATTATATCGATGTGCCTAGAATGTGCCACAGTATGGCATTAAATGTACATCTATCTTTCACTTATTCAATTCATTTTAGCTGTTTATTGCTAAAATTATGTGGTTGGGTCATCTGTTTCTCACTATGAAGATAGATATGTTGCCATACTGTGGACCATTGCATGAAGTTTAGTTTAATCATTTTTATTTGGAGGGACAATGTACAGAACTCATAAAAATGGAGATGTTCCGCACCAGATTATAGCTAAATAGGTAGTTTCCATCTGCAGTCCCTGATTTACAAAAATAAAGTATACAATGCAGTTACATTCAGTCAGCGATAAGAAGAATTCACACTGTCCACTCTCTGACCCAAACACACACACACACCCACACAATATCACACATGCACAATACAACCACACACCTCAAACAAAGCATTAGGTATTTATAAAATAATGAGTTGGCTTCATCTTTTAAAATATATACCAACCTACCATTTCACTATTACATCAGTCCATATCTTACAAAAAATACAATACCATTTTGCAGTGTGTGGTATTGTATCTCTTTATCAGAGCTGCAAGTTTGATTATTCCACAACCACAGAAAGTGTTGCATAGATTGTTTGGCTTTTTAGTTCAGTCAGGAAAATCTTCCACTCCTTTATTGCATTATAACGCAAGACTGTTTGTGCAAATTAAGTTTTGCATTTTGGTTTAGTGCACTGCCCCCTGGTGGAGGCCCATTTGGCTCTGGTTGTCACTACAGATGTGGATTGAACAAAGTGTGTAGATGCAGTGTTAATCAGGATTCTATATACTAATCGAATTAAGGTTAGTCTTTGTATATTATCAAAGTTGTGCATTTGTAGGACTTGGCAGTGGTGGTGTTGTCGTGGTTTTCAGTCTAGGATTTTTAAGACTTGCTTATTCCAATGGCCTCAGGGTAGTTTTGCCTGCCTGGGACCAGCATGTTATGCAGTAATAAAAATGGGACGTAATCATTGCATTGAAAAAGGTTTGAGATGCTTCTAATGTTCGAGTTCCTGATACATTTAAATGTTTTGATGTCGTATTTGAGGTTTTGACACATCAGTTTGATGTGTTTTTTTAAAGGTGAGAGTGGGGTTAAGGTGACGCATAAATATATGAACTCTGTCACCTTCTGTATCACTTCCCCATTTACAGAAACACTGGGAAAAGAAGAGTTTTTGTATTTGTTGACAAAATACATAGCTGCAGTTTTGTTCTGTTCTGCATCCTTCCCCCATGTATAAACGACCGGATCATCAGCCTACATCTGGCATCGACATAAGCATCATTGAGCTGTCAGATCCACTGACCCACAGGTTGGCGGTGCAATTTCATCTCTCACAGATGAATGCCGTCGTTGTTTCCTTGGGTAAGACACTTAACCCACCTCGCCCCCAGTGTCTGCGCACGCTGATGTATGAACGTGCGTGAATGGGTGAGTGGTTCCTAGATGTAAAGTGTTTTGAGTGCCTTGAAGGTGGAAAAGCGCTACATAAAAATGGAACCATTTACCATTCACATCCTGGCACACGGATGGCAGACTGTTTATACAAAGGGAGAAGAGAAGTGGGCCGATGTTTGAGCCTTGTGGCATTCCAATATGAGTGGTCCCTGTAGATGAAATGGTGTTAGTGATGCGGACGCACTGGGAGCAATTTGATAAATGGGACTTAAACCAGGCCAGGATGTTTGCAGACAGTTTAAATTGTGTTAGTTTTGACAGTAGTATAGGCTGGATAACTGTATCAAATGCCTTATGAATATCTAAGAAAACTGCTCCTACTACCCCTCCATTGTCAAGGTTAGATTTTATTGTTTCAATGAGCAGGGAGAATGCAGTTTCGCTTGAGTGATTTGCTCAAAAGCCAGACTGCATGGGATGTAGTAACTCTTCATCCTCCAGGTGTTGGGTAAGTTGTTCAGCTACCTCTTTCTCAAGGGCCTTTGATAGGACGGGGAGTATACTGATTGCGCTGTAGCTGTTCATGTCTTGCTTATCTCCTGCTTTATAAATTGCAGTGACAATGGCTGTTTTCAATGCATTAGGGAAGTTGTTTTCTGCTGTAGATTGATTTATCAATCTAGTTATTGGGGCTGTTAGGGTGTCTTTGTGTGTTTTCAGGAAAAGCGCATCTAATCCATGAATATCCTTAGCCTGGGCACTTGACAGAGAATTTAGTTTACTTTTAACTCATTATGATTTTTTACTGCCACTTCATTGCCCATTGCCCAAAAGCATTTGTTACTAAATTGTTACCAATATCACTGCTGTTGGAAATAAAGTGCTACGTTTAAGGTTATGGTTTCGTTCCTTGTTTATCCTCTTCCTATAAGTTTGTCAGTACTTTTCCAGAGTTGTCTAGTGTTCCCTTTTGTGTCTTTAATTATCTTTAGATAAAAGTCTGCCTTAATCTTCTGTAGCTGAACTGTAACTTTGTTTTGTAAGCTTTTAAAACTATACAGTGTTTAAACCTGTTTTAATGGCTCCTTTAAGGGCTGTGTCCCTTTTTTTTATTAGGGCCCAGATTGTCTTGTTAATCCACGGCACCTTTATTTTTGCACTTTGCTTGTGGGGCTGTGTTATAATATATTTTGAAATTATTTGTTTGATTATCATCATTAGGTCATCACAGGCCTGTTCAGTGTTACTATTTTTTCCACGGGCTATTCTTAAGTTTCTTTCTACCTGCCTTATTTAACCAGTCTAGATTGAAGTCCCCCATCACGATTCATTCTTTAGCACTGTCCTGTTTGAGAACATCTGACAGTGATCTAAAAAGGTGTCTTTAGCTGTGGGAGGTTGATATACAACAATTATATTACAATACATTACATTACATTGCATTAAAGGCAATGGATCTCTTACATGGAGACAAGCAGGTGATGTGTCATGACACCACTAATCCTGCACTAATCTGATTGGCTTGTCTTTCCTAGAGATGCACTTTCCCTGTTATTTAGCTGTTTGCTGCATAGATTTGTGTCATGTCCAAAACCGCTTAAACTATAATAATTCTATAGATATGATTTACTACCAATGTAAAGACTGCTGCCTTGCCAAAGCACTGCACTGGAGTTGAGAAAGAGCAACCGCTGAAGTCCTGTTACACTTGTCCACAGCGCTGGACAACCATAAACTTTCCCTGAGTTTCTCTATTAATGAAGATTAAACGCCGTTTATGTGTCTCCAGGAAAGTTATTAGTTGGCCAACATCTTTTGTTTTTAACAACCAACACATTGCACTAGTAATGCAACGATGTTTGTCTGGCTCCTCTGGAGGATTTTGGCCAACAACTACCTGCATGATGGGATTATTTCTTGCTTTGTTCATCACCTACATCCACTCCAGTCCAGTGCAGGTACGTAATCTGACGGTTATGGTTTTTATATTTGCTTCATGAGCTTGTGTGGCTAAATGCGCTTCCACCTTCCAAAATGCACTTTTAACTGTTAGGCGCATAAATCAGAATCCGCCTGAAGTAAACAAATAAACTTTTATGAGAATTAAGGGGTCTAAATGCAATATTTGGCGTTTTCACCTCCTGTTACTTCTGCCCATCTTAAAAATGTGCATTAAAAATAGGGTGAAACACAACTATGGGGTGAGGATGCGACGAGACAGAATTCCCACAAGATGAGACGAGACATGAGATTGCGACCACAATCAAGACAACGCAACAGATTCACTTCTGCTAACAATGTAGCGCAAATGGCTACAAGAGCATTTCAGCTACGGAGGAGCTACACACTGCTATACAATGATTGGACAAAAACAAGTAATCAAAAAGTACAAATTCACAGACAGTAATTATTTCTTACCAAACGCTAACATGTTCCCGAAATAAAACAACCACCTTTCAATGTCACTTACATTAGGGTGACCAGATTTTCAAAGTCAAAAACTGGGACACCCCCAGGTTGGGTTAACACATAATTAAGAACATTATTACGCACTGGTTCATTCATGGCGTACCTCTTCACGACTTACTTGTGAGTCAGTGTATAATCTGGGAGACTTCAGTCAGTGCAACTTAGTACATTTCCTTTGTGTTCTGGTCATTTTCAAGCATGTTTTTTCTGTATTTTGGCAAAACAAAAGACAATTTATTCCCCTCTTTATCGTTGGCGGGTATCAAATTGGTCAAAAATAGGGACACCTGGAGCATTTCTTGTAGAAAAGTGGAACAAATCAACGGTTTTGGATAAATCTACTGGGACAGAGGACACAGGGCTCAAAACTGGGACTGTCCTGGGTAAATAGAGATGTCTGGTCACCCTAACCTAAATACTGAGTTGACATACACTACCAGTCAAAAGTTTGGACATACCATCTCATACAGTGTATATTTTCTTTATGTTTACTACATTTTACATACATACAGAAGACATCAAATATGTGAAGCAAGATATATGGAATTATGTAGCAAACAAGTTAAATAACTCAAGTACATTTTTTGTATGTATATTTTATATTCAGATCCTCAGAGTAACCACCCTTTGCTTTGTCGACAGCACTGCAGATCCTTGGCCTTCATTCAGTGAGCGTCTTGATGAAGTCTCCTGAAACGGTTTTCAATTCACAGGTCTAAAAATAAATGGGTTCAAAGGAAAGGCTGGCTATTTTTATTTATTTTTTTATTTTTATTTTTTTAATCTAAAACAAGTTTTGAGTTATTTTGGGTTTATTTTTATTTTTCCATGTGTCCATTCATAGTTTTGATGCCTTCAGTGAAAATCTACAATGGAAATAATCTTAGGAATAAAAAAGAAAACTAAATGAAAAAGTGTGTCCAAACTTTTCACCGATAGTAGCTAGTGCCCATTAGCTACAGATGTTTCATGTAGATTGATGCACAGCACTTACTTTGAAAATAAAAACGTTGGATTTCAGTTCTTATCTATACGAGCCAAACTGAATGCATTCGTGAGATGTTCAGACCTGGTGTAGCTGCAGACAGCATTGATCTGTTATGGAGGCTGTTAAAATGGTTACCCTACTAAATGAAGAGGCAGGCTGACTCAGAAACTGTTTTGTCCAAATACATTGCTGGGTTTTAAATGATATCACCACATTCTATCAGTCAGCAATATTTAAAGGAACCGTATGTAAGATTCTGATTTTAAATTCTGTAAACATGACTTAACTGTGTCCTCAGATATCAAGATTCTATACTACTGTATGGTAAAAAGACTAACTTTTATATAGCGCTTTTCCACCTTCAAGGCCTCAAAGGGCTTTACAGCAAGGAACCACTTACCCACTCACACACACGTTCACACACCAGTGTACGCAGACACTGTGGGTCAGTGGATCTGACCGCTTTCCCAATGATGTTTTATGTTGAGTGGGCACACACTCTACCAACTGAGCTACTGTCGCCCCCATTGATGTTTATTGATGTCTCTTGAGTGTCCTTGTCCCGTATGTCCCTGTGATGGTACATTAAAAGAGCTCTGGACCATTACAGTATCCAAGGCCCAGACCACTCTAGCGTCACTAAAGACATATTCATATTACATACTTCAAAGTGCAGCGATTACAGTCAGGGTGAGAGCCAGGGGTATACACTATTTTAACATTTCAAACCTTGAAAATGGACGATTTAAACTGAAGGATTAAAAGCATCAGTGCAAGTCTTTCTGTGTAAATGGGTAGCCTACATAAATGTCCCTGAGGGTGAGTTGAGTTATCTTACTTAACAGTACGTATGGACAGATTAGCCACACTGATGATGTTATTTGAAAGGGACTTGTTTAACTGCACAAACCAGCTCACCGGTTGTAGTTCCAACTAACACCTCCGCTGTGCTCTTTCTGCATCTAATAATAAGCTTTACCCCAAAACTGCCCTTTTGAGCTTTCAACCATGTTATATTGTTGTCCCCTCATCAAAAACATATCTAGAGCTGTATTTTGCTTCACTGAAACTTGTTTTATTAACTTAAAAAAGTTGTGTTCACATTGTACCTGGATTGTTGCATCATGAGTAAAATTCCAGACCTCCTGTATGTTTTTAAGTCAATAAGCCATCACTGGACTCATTCTGCGGTCAAACTGTGTTGGCATAGCAGTCACGATGCCTAAGGGCTTCATTTGTTTATTTTCTAATTAACAATTCATTCATGTTGTTCATTCTCAAAGCTCTAAAACCTACATATGTCACTGGAAATGGAGGTTTAGTGCATAAAGTATATTTTCCAAATGTAGCCATTATTTTAAGTTAGAAACTGTGAAATACTAAGGGGCTTATTTAGTAAGCCAGGTGCTAAACTACGAGTGCAAACTGAAAAATTGCATGTGGTATTTGTGGGCGTGTTACACATGATTTACTATTACAAACTGCGCCTCTTATTCTTACCACAATTCTAAAATGTAAATGAGAGTTTAGTGTCTGAGCAAAAGGAAGGTACCGGTACTGTTTCTGCTCTGTGTGCACACGCATAGGCCTAATTATGATATGACTTTGACATATGCTCACTGCTATGCCTATTTGTGTCCGTAGCTGTTTCTTCAGTCACTGAATACAATTAAAACTAGCTGCAATTTCCCATTTTTTAATCATCAGCTTTACAGTGTGCTCATTGTAGATATAGGCCTATAGGCACAGAAGCCTCGTGCACGTTGCCCAGCCACATCCAGAGCCAAACACAAAGATGTGTAAAAGAGAAACAGCTGATGTAAACGCACAAGAGACTTGTTTAGAAACCCAAGAAAAAACTTTTACCGTAGCCTATGGAGCTGCCGAAAATGCAGAGTCTGAGACATATTATAGGCTTGGCCATTTGAGACCAGCACCGCATGGTGATCCGCAACCCATTAAAACATTAAAAACAGGTGCAGGTGTGATTCGAAATGTTTATCACCAGATTATTAAAATGCATTAATGGCACCAATGTATCCAGTTTTGCATGTCCTTGAAATATATTCCATTGTTGGGAAGAAAAATTACCCCATTTCAGTTCTAGTTAACTGTTATGAAACAAAGGGCTAAGTGAAAGAGTGAATCTAAAGGTTTAAAGTAGAGGCTGAAGTCCAGAACAGAAAGAAAGGTTGCTTGAACATTTTTTTTTTCTGTAATCTAATGGGCTACAGGATTTGTTTCTATAATGAAATTATAATTTTGATTATTTAATAATTTTCAATCAATGTAACATTTAGTGTGTAAAGATTTGTAGCTTGCACTTTACTTAAATGTTTTTGTTGTTGTTGTTTTAGAAAAAAATCATATACTTAGTTTTATTTGCACTCAATGATAATTTAAGATAATTTTTGAGAGAAACCTGAAACCTGAATTGGTAAGTGTGGACTTGTGCACTTTACATCACTTATAAAAAATGCATCTCTGCAGACAACTTACACCTGTCTTTCCAACGTGTTAAATATCCACAGTTTTTGCTCTTGTCGTCTTGATAAATCAAGCAGCGCCCACTACATAACTTCATCTATATTGTCCCCTTTTTTGTGCATTTTGATTGAAATGCTCCATTTCACATATTCATTTGGTCCCAGGAGCAAAATCTGTGCTGCATCAGCAAAGCGTCAATAATCTCACTGTGGGCACTGTCCAATGCATTTAGCACATGCGCATACGCTTAGTAAATATACCCATAAATGTACATGTTTAAAAGGGAATTAAAGAATGCATAATATGTGTTCTGTAAGAATGAGTAAAGTGAAGCTGGACTGTAAAAACGCAGAGGAACACCGCTGATAACTTTGGCTATGTTATTGTGGCCTAAATAGTGCATCATGCTGAAAGGTTGAAAAGTGTCCCTTTAGATACATATATTAGTGATAAAAATACTATCAGTCTGAATTACAAATGAGTTTTCCTCTGAATCGGATCGAGCCGTGTGCTGTCATACACGGAATCAGATACTGTCAGGGACTACATCAGCGATTTAATGTTTGTTATTCTGAAATCAGATAAGGAAACTTTTCGAAATTTCAAAATATGTACAACTTCACGACTTAATTTATGTCCAAACCATCTCAGGCTGGACACATCTGACACAAAGGATATGCTCATTCCTGATGCTACCCATGCTCATTATAAACAAGAGACCAGAAACACCTCCAGCGACGTTCCCTCCATCTCTGCTTTCAGCTTTTCTCGGCAGTGTCTGTTTCTGGGTGATAATGCAACTTTGATTGACACTTCTTATATCGGTGTCTCTCTTTCTCTTTCTCTCTCTCTTTACCTCTCTCTCTCAATGACAAACACACGCTGAAAATGGAATATTGATTTTTACTTTTAATGTAATCTTTTTTCTTTTTTTTTTTAACCAAGAATTGAAATCGAGATACCTTTTGAAAAATGATGTGCAAAATGTGTCCTAGTCATAAGGGCCACAGGTGTATTAAGGACCTGGCAAAAAAAAAAAATAAACAAAAGAGAACTTACTTACTTACTTACTATACACACCTGCCCAGTGACAACTTCAGCAAGGTTTGAGGTTGAACCCTGCCGTTGTGTCCTTGGCCAAGACACTTAACCGGCCTTGTGTCCGCTTACACTGGTATATGAACTTACAGCAAATATTTGTCTTTCCTTTCCTTACATGTGATTGCTTTAATGAGGTAAATATGGCCATGAGCTTTGGGCAAATCCCGGACATAAGCGGTCGAAATGAGTTTGAGACCCAAGACACGCTGGAAGGACTATATCTCTTGGCCGGCCTGGGAGCGCCTTGGGATCCCCCCAGAGGAAGAGTGTGCGGGAAGGGAAGGAGTCTCTGCTTAGACTGCTGCCTCGAGGAAGATGGATGGTCAAAGCTTTTGCATATAATATAATGTGAGTATTTGTTTTTGGACACAAATGGAATGTTAGTTGGAGAAAACACGGTGTTCTTGTGTTGCGCTTGTGTCGCGCTTGTGTCGTTGTTGTGTTGTTGTGAGAGTCCAGAAGGCGGGGGCCAAACTGTGAAGCACACTGTGTCTGTGGAGGTGTGAAGTCGCCAAGCACAACAGCTCAGTCAGAGCCAGACTGTCCGCTGTACGCACTTACTCACAGGCTGCACTTTCACCAGACTTTAACCATGGTAAAAACATGAAATGTATTATGTTACTCGCACATTTTATTGGATGAGAACCATAAAGTGTGCTGCCCCATTTTTTTGGGTGAGAACCAGGTGGAATCAACTGATGGGGACTATCCCTGACAGTTTTCTATCATGATACAACGTCAGAGAGAGAGAGGGGACTAAGTGGGTGGAGCTAACAGCTCAAACTGGACCATATTCCGCACTGATGGTTCAAATTTTGCTGTCTGGATGGAGGGTGGAGCGTTAGTAGAGGGTGGAGGACATGTCTGTGAGCTGAAGTTAGTGACTGCATAAATGTTTGAGAAACGGGATGAATTTGTAATGAGCCTGTCCTTAAATGCTGTAGCTCACACTTGCTACATCAAATGTTCACTGCTTTGAAAATCTCTAGCCTCATATGTATAAATATAAATATATCTTACAAAATATAGACTGAGGGTTTTAATAGCTGGTTTGTACTGTTTTGGTGTCCTTGGGCAACACACTTCATCCACCTTGTCTGTGTCAATTTCCTTAATAAATCTCTTCATTTTAAACCAGAGACAAAAGAGCTGCTCCTGCAACACTAGCCTCTGCATATTCTCATGGTTAAACACCAAACTATTTTTGTTTAAACACTAAAACACAAACTAAAACTGGCGCATTTACGCTTCACTGATGCTGAAAAATTAATCTACCTAATCTGAGCGTCATGCTGTGTGATTACGCACGTATGACTGTATCACTGGTGTAGACTGTCCAAGTGGTTAATGTTAAAAGTGATTCCTAAATGTATGCTGCACTGCTGCACTGCTGCGCTGTTACTGCTTTTGTGTAAATTGATCAACATTCCATCTGGAATGTTGACCACATTTATAGTCCACACTGAATGCAAACCATCTACAATACATTATTATACAACAGCGTTGTGAAAAAGTGTACTGAATCCAAATGTTGTGTGCGTGACCCCCATTGTGGTTCATTTGTATCTCATTCTGTTTTTAGCACCACTGTACAAACTACCCATATTTTAACTGTGAAATACAACAGAGAGTAAGTTTGTAAGCGTAAATAACTGTCTCTGCAGCATTCAAAGATGTCATAATATTTAAAAAAAATGTTAAAAGCGTGATATTTTGGTACCGTTTCTGATACCAGACTGAATGATCTGCTTGTGTAATCTGATGCGTCTGATAACTTTTTATGTGAGCTGTTTTTAGACGCCAAAGGGATGTCTCATCAGCTTTGGAATGTCAAAACAAAAATAATAAAACTATGTATTTACATAAAACAGCTTCATACTCATACTGAGTGAATGTTTCTTCATCCAGACTTTGTGAGATACTCTCTCTATTGATACTTTGCACCTGATGTCATCAACATTCTCTGGGGGGGTAAAGCTAACTGGAGGCACTGCTCTGTCTGCTGTTGCTCAGCTTAGACTTTAATGTGTGTTAGTCACTCTCACCTTTTTTGTTCAATCAAACACCTAAACAGGTGCGCCACTGAAAGGGAAAAGTTTAATGCCATACTCTGAGATATTCCAGACCAAGCAATAACATCTCCATGGAAACAAGCAGATGGCAGACCCTCCACCAGAAAGTTACATAGTGCACTTTTTTTGTCATTTCTTGTTGTTATAAACTCCAGGTATGTTTTTGATGACAAAGCAACATTATAACAGTGCTATAAGCTCTAGCTGATGTTGGGAATGACCTGATTTTTTTTTTTATCCAATATTTGGCCTGCTGCTGTGGCCGATAACCAATATGTCGCCGATTTTAAGCTTTTAAAATCCATAGCAAGGCCCAAAATTTTATCTTAAATTGAAGTTAAGATCACAAATTAATAATTAAATACTAACAAAATGTGTTTATCTGGAATATAAAATCATTTGTTGAAAGACGGTGTAAATATACAGCTATATTTTTTACTCATGAGTTTGTTTAAAGGCCCGATATTGTGTTATTTTCTAATCTATGTTAAAATGTTGTTTCCTCATTAAAAACATCCCTGGAGTTGTGTTTTGTTTCATTTACACACGTTTAACACACAAACCCTGCATATTTAGGCTGTGTTTTTCTCTCGAACAGAAAACACTCTGTTTCACCTTGTGATGTCATGTGGTAATACAGGAAGTGCTCCACTGTGTTTTAAACTCCATCCACCTTCACTAGAATCATTTGGATAATTTCAGCCCTGGAATTGCCAATCTTTACAGAACAAAAGGTAAAAGGCAGCTGTTAACTTGAAAACTACTGCTTAATGACATCACAAGATGGAACAGAGCATTTTGAGCTTTGGAGATGTAGACAGACTAATAATCCAGAATTACTCAAACATATGTGAATGAAACAAAACGCAACTCCAGGTGTGTTTTTGATGAGGTAACAGCGTCATAACATGGCTTAACGCTCAGTCAAGGTCAATTTTGCATAATAGGACCTTTAAAAAGATAAACCTGATGAGGACTAATTGGGAATGACACATGGGCACACACAGACTGGGGCAGCACCGGTAAAAAATTGGCGTTGAATGTTGGTATGGACTATATAATGCAATATCAGCTGATACCAATATCGGCCGATACTGGAACCCTTACATCACCCATCTGTCATTGATGTAGCATATGAATCTCCCAGTCAAATGATTGTATAGAAAATTAGGTCAGTCTTGTTGTAGTAACGCTGGCATCAGTAGCAATTATTTTATGGCACAGCATGATAAATGTGACTCATCCAGGTACCTCAGCCTAACACAGCAGGGGCCTATTTCTGTATCCACATCCACCAGAGAGCTGCAAATAAAACACTTGCTCCATCACCACGGCGATCGCAGCAACAGCCTGGGGTCACCATGGCGATGAAATACACCTGGCAACGGAGCCTGTCGCCCTGACAACCGGAGCTGCGGCACACGGCCACCTCACCTCGCACCGCTCCGTGTTATGAGATATAGAATTATGGCTCACATAGATACTATGATGGGTATGTGTGCGTGTGCGCCTACCCGGCTGTCGGAGCTGGGGATCATGGCATCCATCATCCAGGAGCCGAAGCGGGACCCCGAGGCCCTCACTGTGATCGGGCTGCTCACTGTGGTCAGACGGCCACATCCTGCGACACAAACGCATGGTTAGATTCAGAGACAACTCACTGGAAAGCTATTATCAGTGTACCAGGGAAAATAGGGCATCACACATGTTATTAAATAGCTAAATAGGTCAGGGAACATTGTCAGTTTGATTTGTAGTGTGTTCAGACAACACTAACACTTCATAAGGTTAACATACACTTCATACACTTGTCCCTTTAGGTAAATGTGTCCTCTCTGCATTTGACCCATTCTTTAATGCCGCTGGTGCACTTCTCAGGGGCAGTGGGACCCGTCTTGGTCAGGACTGCCTTAGCTGGAGGATTTGGCCTATTGGTCATGCTTTTAGTAATCTAACTCACACCAGATTGATATGTGTGTCGCTCTGAATTGAGCTCAACACATTATCAATCTGTCACTGAGAGCAATCGAGAAAATGTGGAGCGTCATGACTGATATTTGAATCTGATTGGTCAAAGCATCACAAAAGCGGAACAAGCCAAAAATCTAACTTTTGTTACGTCCAGTTGAGAGAAAAGTGCAGAGATCTATCGTGTGCACAAATGCACAAAGTGCTTACCTTCTGCACAGTTTTCACAAACAAAATAGTCTGTATTTCTGATCAAATTAGTTGAAGTACATTGTTCGTTGTGTGGGTAGCTTGTTTTGGTTTGTTTGGGCTCTTCACCTTGGTCTCTGCCCAAACCACAATGCTGCTCTGTCATTGATCTGATTAGACCCAGCAATTACAACCACAGGAGCCAAACCAGAAGGGTTCAAAAGTTTGTGAATTGAGAGTGGTGGAGAATGGGTTGCTCAAACCCCCCCCCACATCCCCCCACATCCCTTTGTATTTGTAGCATTTTAACATGATTGTATTTTCTTGAACTGTTTTAATGTATTTTAAATTGATCTACGGTGACCTTGAGTGTCTTGAAAGGCACCTCAAATAAAATGTAAAAAATTATTATTGAAACCATATTTCGAGCAAGAAACTCACACAGACACAGGGAGAACATGCAAACACCGCACAGAAAGAACCAGCGTCACCCGAGAGTTGAATCCACACAAAATGTTACTGGAATGCTCAAAGCTGTGAAGAGATTTCTATGTTGAATTGACTAAAAGCCGCTCCATCTCCCTCTCTTTCTCCCTCTCTCTCCCTCCCTACATTCCCTTTTTCTCTTGCTCCCTCTCCCTTCCTCCCTTCCTCTCCCTCCCTTCCTTCCTCCCTCCCTCTCCTGCATCCTCTCCCTCCCTCCCTCCCTCGTCCTCTTCCTCTCCCTCTCTCTTTTCCTCTCTCCCTCCCTCTCTCCTCTCCCTCCCGCTCTCTTCCTCACTTCTCTTATTCACTCCCCCCTCTCCCTCCTTCCATATGTCCTGCCCTGCGGAGGTGCTGCTTCCATTATCGCTCCTCCGTATCTTAATTTATGCAATCTTCAATATGATCAAAAAGCAATTAAGCGAAACAGAGGGCACATAAATCACTACCACGGCCCCTCGTCTTCCTCATTTCACGTTGTTACAAAAATGCTGTCACCATTTTTAATCGATATTTAGTCCAAACCCTCATTTTGTCCCACTTGGGCCACCGTAGCCACAGTTACACAATTTTTCCATTTCTGAAGTAGGTCAGTCTGTGTTTGAGAAATCCGAGCAAAGTCAAGTGGGTTTGTAAAATCAACTGAAAAATGTGAGTAGAGATATGAATATTAATTATCATAACAGGTCTGCACATGCATGAGTGTAGACCTCGAAGGATGCCAGCTATTTTTGTGCTAGTCCATTCCGACTTCTCACATGCAGTGTTGCCATAGCGCTGTGAACTCAAAAATTCAGAGGTGAAATATTCGTAAGTCATTGGACAAAACATGCGTGTACATATTTTCAAAACAGGATATGGCGTTGGGTTGTTGATTATAAGAATATAGCATGTTTATGGAGCTGTATGTAGCCTGTGCGCTTACAGTTTAAAAAGGTACTACAATCACAACTGAACCTGGGTTGCCAGATACACATACACATTTTTCTCATCCTCAGTATATGCCTCATGAAAACTTAAAACCTCCAGAATTCACTCACTGGGCTGAAGCGGCTGCACTGGCACTGATTCATGATTGGCTGCAAGTGCCGGGGTTTAGGTAATGACATATCACAGACTCCTTTTAGGTTTAAACCAACTGGATTAGGTTTAAACCAACTGGATTTTAGCATTGAAACTCGCAACCCAAATGAAAGCCTCATTTTGCTTTTTGACTGGATAATCATCTTGAGAACTAAAACCCAAATTATAACATAAATAAATGTGACGTCATGTCCAATGTTTTTGTTATCAAGAATAAATCAGCATTATTGTCGTTATCAGTAAAAGCTATGTTTGATCTGAACACGTTTACCTCATCTGAGACCGAGTAGGGCTAAGTTTAAGTCATTTGAAATCAAAATCTCTTCATGATCTGGCACCTTCTTATTTATGTGAATTGTTGACTTTGCACACTCCGGGCAGAACGCTCAGGCCCTCAAACCAGCTAGAGGAAGAGGAAAATAGAGGAGATGGCGATTTTACCGTTACTAGCCCTAAGCTGTAGAACTCTCCCCTCACATATCAGAGCGTCTACATCCCCGGAGAGGTTTAAATCGCTGCTAAGTTCTAAATCAAGCTGATTTTCTAGAGTTTCATCATTTGTGTTCTTAAAGGCACTACACCTGCTTTCTTAAAAACGTGGAAAAACAGAACTAGAACATTTTAAACTGTTTGCAGTGGTCAAAAGTTATTCCTCACTTACCTTATGCATTCCAAGCGTCCTAGTTATTCACGTCAATGAGTTTATAAGCGTTTTTCACGACTTTCAGAGACCAAAGAGGAAACATTAACTGTTAATGTCCGGGTTACTAAATGAACTTAATTGGATCCATATTCTGGCTGATTTGAGCACTTTCCTAGTTTTTTTTATAACTTCATTAAGTCGTTATTGTAATACACTGGCCATCATTTTTCTGTCTTGACAGCTGGAACGTGCATCCAATGTTTAACTCAAAGATTGCGTCACTCCAAGATCCGAGTTCTCACCATCAAGGGCAACTAACGCATTATAATTATTACGCAACTGTTACCTAGCAACCATAATGGTAACAAGGGTCAAAACTTGTCTAAATTCCACAATGGTTATGATTCTTCTTTATTTTGTTAAATGAAGGATTAAATTGTCAGAAAAATGCGTGCATAAATTGTCCCTGCATTTTGGAAGGATTTACAGTGTTTATGACATAGATACAGGTATTCAAGTTTTAGAACTCGCTGCTACTTCCTGTATTTTTGTACATTTTTTCCTCAACCTTTTTTCCACAAACTTAACTGATTTAAAACTATGATAAATATTGACCACAGGTACTGTCCCACCAAACCAAGTCATAATTAGAAAAACATGAAAACCTGTCATATGCACTTCAAAATGACCTTAAAGCTCTTCTCCTCACAGCACTAGACGATCTGTACATACCCAGTTTGTTCATGCACCCGTGCAGGCGGCTCTCGAGCAGCAGCACCCTCTGCTGGAGCTCCTCGTAGTCATAGGCTCCCACCTGCTCCTGGATGGAGGTGAGGACCAGGGATAGGTTCTGTAGCTCCGACCTCAGCGCACCCAGGCTCTGCACGTCCACACGGTACTGATCCACCACAGACAGGAGGGGGCGCAGCTGAGACATCTGCCCCTTTAGCTCCTGCACACACACATACAGACAGTACCTTGAGAAAGAGAAGGGAATTGAACCACCAACTGTGTGATCTGTGGACAATAATTGATAATAGGGACTAGTTGTTATTTTTTTCCTTTTTTTTTTTTTTAAATGGAGGTATTTTACTTCTATGGGGGGTATTAACTGTTAACACATAGCACATTTAGATCACCATGTTACCTTTTATTTATTGTTTTGAAAATGCTATAGTTATTTCAATTATAACAATCAGCGTGCATCCCACTAACAAAACTACCGCACATCACATCAGGTTTGTGAAGTCGTAGTGTATTGTTTTGTATCACGCTTTTGTAAATATATGAAAAAATGGCCGTGGGTGTTTTTGGCTTGTGGGCTGAGCATTGGACAGAATCATACAGCTGTAATGAGGGTCGGAATAGGACCCGGGAGAGATCGCTAGATTACTCAAACATTGGAGAGTGTCTATACCAAAAAGATAAAAACTAAAAATACAACATATATTTATTTTGTGTCCCAATAAACAGTTGGCTAATGCTCCCACTTCTGCAATGTGCCCTCTCAGCTGACTCTTCCTTTACAGATGGTGTACCATTTTAACATGCTGTTTTTCTCCATACAACAAGTGGGAATGTGTAGTTTACAGAAGAGCTATTTTATGTTATGGATAAAACCAATTTGAAATAAAATAACCATAGTATAACGCTTGATATATAGCTTGATTCACTCTTGCTTCATTCATCTCATCTATCATCTTAGCTTATCTTCATCTTCTCTGAGCCTCAGAAATCTCCCCGTTTCAGTTTCCCCATATTGTTACGTCAAAGAAAATGAGCTTGCAATTTTTCAGTCCATAATCCATCACAGATCTTGCTCTGAGCATTTTTGTGGCCAAATTGTGCTCACACATGGATAATTAGCATGACGGCTCTGTTGCTAAATAGCTACTAAAAGGCTTTTTCATGAGTCATGCCTATTGTTAGCAGACTGCACCTTTTGTCTTGGAAGCTGAAATGGCAGGGCGAAGGAGGGTAGAGAGTGGTCCTTATTTAGCAACATTGTGGTGAAAATGGTGCATATTTGGGTGTATATTTGTGCATACACCATAGGGCTGTTTAATGCTTAAAGTGGGACTTAAAATTTCAGTGGCCACTGGAGCCAGGACGCACTCAGTTTTTGACTGTTTTTTAACACAAAGCTGCAAATTTACCAAGTTTGAGCTAAAATTGCCAAGAAAATCACAAAAAAACACAATATACACCGTTTAGCAGCAAAAAAAAAGTTGATTTAATGTTAATTAAGACTATTATTATTATTATTATTATTATATTATTACTATTATGCACTCTGTCCATTCATGATTATCTTTTATCAGTTTATAATCACTAATATAGACATCAGTGAATTTTTTGTGTTTTCAAGGATGCTTTTCTATATTTTGGCTGTATTTGGTGGGCATCAAATTGGTCAAAAATATGGGCACCTGTGACATTTCTTGTATAAAACTGGGTCAAATCAGTGGTTTTGGATTAATCTGCTGGGACATGGGACACAAGGCTCAAAACCGGGACTGTCCTGGGTAAAAAGGACATTGCTCACCCCAGGTTCAGCTCACTCTAAACACACATATGTTAAGGGTCAACACATTTCACGCAGCTAAAAGTTGTTTCCTAGGCATTTGTTTGTTTGAAATGAGTGTATAAGGTACTCAACCTTCAGACCAGCAGTACAGATTTGTGTGCAAAGAGTAGCTTTCATTTTTGGTCATACAGAAGTTTGTATATTTACTTAGCTGGAGAATCAGAAGTAGTATTCTGAATGGACATTACAGACAGCCAAGTCCTCTCTGAGCACTAGGGAATTCCATGCATTTTTCAGTGTCCCCTATGTGGGCCAGAGACATGTGTCCAGCTGGAGGAGGGCCCCTGGGAGCGCTGGAGGAGACAAGGTGGAGAGGATGGGTACAGGAGGATTGGTGGAGGTTGAAGGGACAATAGATAACAAGACAACAGACTGCCTCATTTAAATGAATGAGATAGAACAGCTATTATAAAGTCACTCCTGGAAGGGTTTATTGATACTTTGCTAATATCATCGACATTCGCTGGGGTGTGATGCTAATGTAGGCACTGCTCTGTTTGAGGTTCTGTTACTCAAGTTGGATTTTAATCTAAGCTTTGTTTTAACACAATCTGATCATAAAGAACTGACTTCAGCTACAACAGGTGGAACTACAGCAGGGGAGCTGATTTATACTGTTAAACATGTCCTTTCAGATAACATTTCAGTCACAAGCTAGCGAGCAGTAGCCAACAGTTTTTCAGTTACTTTCACCTTTTTTGTGGAAAATCAAACACCTAAACAGCACCATGAGCACTTCTACTGATCACAGGCTCCTGAAAATGTGTTGTTTAAATCCATTTTGTATTTTTTTTGAGTCTTAAAACCTTTTTTGCAGTGTTCACTAATGTGTGCATTGTATTACCATGGTAAATGATGACCACAGCCATAGACATGCATGTATAACACCCCCAGCGTGATGTCACTGCAAAGTATCAGTTGGGTTGGTTACACTTGCACCACACCACAGTCCACCAGCAACACGAGAGGCAGAGTTGTGGGTTCAATTGCTGTGTTCTCCCTGTGTCTGAGGAGGTAACAATGTTTGGTTCCATGAACAATCTGGGAATGTTCTTTTTTTGTTTGTAAAAGTGGCATCTGAGCTTGTGTGCATCTGGTGAACATCTAGGGACCAATAAACTTGTTCTTTTATATGTTACTGGTGAGGAGACCAGATTAAAGACATAAATATGATAAGATAAATAAATATATAAACGTTTTAACATGGGGGCTGGCTTCCCCATTCATTTGTATGTGAGGGAGCGTTCGATTTGACATAACTCCAAGTAGTAGCGGCGGCAAGTGATTGAGTTGTAGCAACGAGCAGAGATAGAGAATTTCGGGTCTATGAATGTCTGTGCTGTGAACTTATACAGGCCTGTAATCAAGTCGTGCTCAGGACTCAGTAGCTCAACATCGGCTCTGTACAAATCTTCTGTATGAAACTGTCGCAGGCAGAGCAGAATGTTCACAGTAGTTTTAAGACACCATATTAACTCCTACTTGAGTAATATATTAGAATCATCTGTCTGATGCACTGTAAAGAGCTCTCACTAAAGATGGATGTAGTCTCCCTAAACGCCTCTCGGCAGGTCTCTTTAAGTGCCACTTTTCTCATCAGCCTGTTTTAACCTTGGTAATGTAGCCCACATCTGCAGGAGTCCTCCTAACACCTCCTCAAGTTTAGAGAGAGACTTGAGTTTGTACAGTTTGCCACATAGTGAAATTGATCTAGTTCATTTCAAACTGCCAGTCCAAACTCATTCCTCAGTCTCATGTACAGGTGAGAGGTAGGCTGTTTAAAAATGTATAATATAAGAATTGGTCTCTCTGGTCTTGATGGATATGAAAAATGTATAGGCACACTTTCCATGTTGGGAAGAATACTTTGAAAATGTATTTAGTTTAAGGTCTAAAAATCAGACATTAATCAATAATAAAACTAATATTGAAACTAGATACTCTTTTAAGCTTTCAAGTAATACTAAAAAAATCACATAACTGGATAAAATCACTATTCCATTCCTGTTCCAGTTTCAACTTGAGTTTTATCAGAACTAGTGAAAGGCCACATGTTATAATGAACAAATACTATTATTTTGTGTTGAAAATTACAATATAGCTTAAAAATATAGGTATCAAAATTGGTATTGAGTATCAAGTCTATTCTTTAGTATCAAAATCGAGCTTGAAATTTTAGTATCATGATTCGACACTAGTTTAGTTGCAGAATAGTGAATTCCTGGATTGACATATTTGACATATTTTGTTATGTATTCCGTTACATTCCCCAGTCGGAGTACTGTACTCTGAATACTGAGTACTATCACCTTGAGTTGCATTATCACATACCTTGATGTATACCACCAAATGAACGTAAAACTGTAGAATACAGTTATTCAAAAGTAGTATTCTGAATATGTATTTTCAGTACATGTATTTAGTTACTTTCCAGCACTGCTTGTCTCCATGGACATGACTTTAAACTTTAGATTAAACTTGTCTGTCCCCATGGTGACAAGCAGGTGATGCCAGCAAGTTACAGGTCTGATCTGTGGAGATCAAATTAACCCCTGGTTAATGTGATCGGTCAGTGAGTGAGGTCAGAGTGAGGTGTGAGAATGAATATTTTTAGTGTATTTTAAAGATCATGCTATTTTAAAGATCATGCTATTTTTTTAAATCTATGTTATAATGTTTTTCCTTATCAAAAAATACCTGCTGTTGTGTTTTATTTCATTCACACATGTTTAACACATGCATCATGCATGTTTAGTCTCAGTTCTCTCTCAAACAGAAAACACTCTGTTCCACCTTGTGATGTCATGTGGTAATACAGGAAATGCTCCACTTTTTAAACCTCTTACACCTTCACTAGAACTATTTGGATGATTTCAGCCCTGGAATTGCTTACCTCTACTGAACAAAAGGTAAAATAGTAGCTGTTAACTTGAAAACTACCACTACATGACATCACAAGGTGGAACTGTGGATTTTGAGCTTTGGAGATGTAGACAGACTAATAATAAAGGATTACTCATGTGTGAATGAAACAAAACAGAACTCTAGCTATCTTTTTGATGAGGTAACAGCATTCTAACATGGCTCAAAAGAGACAATTTTGCGTAATATAGGACCATTAAGCAATAAAAAACACCTGTAATTAAATATATGTAGCATAGATACGTTTAATGTGTTTGGTTATATTTCCTTTCCCCCTCTCCTCCCCAACATTTACCATATAATGAGAAGTGGCACACTTGACCCCCTCTATCTTTCCCCATCTCCCTATAGTTATTGATAAACTCACTATGCACCCTCCATGAATATTCACAGGTCGGAACAGCTCGCAGGCACAACAGCCAGCATCAGGGGGGAAAAAAGAAAAGTACCTAGTGCAGTTGAAAGCATCACCCCTGTGTAAGTGCAGGGTGATGCAGAGGTGAGTACAACACGCATCTTCCATAGTGTCATGTTTAATTATACATTTATGATTCTATAATGTTTACGTGCCTCCGAACGCTTATTTTTATCTCCTGCTCCCTCCGCATGTTTTCAAAGGGCACAGCTTGAATGCATCGTGAGCTTTACTTAATTATATGCTGTAATGGGTATTTTAAAAAGGTCAAGTTGCCCAAGTTTCTTAAAAAATAGATCTTTTCTTAAAGAGGGGGTATTACACTTCAATGGATTTTAATTGCACATAGCATATTTAGATCACTTTTGTTTTTGAGTCCCTGCTCCCCTTTCTCCCTGTGCTAAGTCACTCCCCCTTCAAAGCGATATCACAGTACAATCAGCATGGATTCCGCTAATGAAACCACTGAAATATGCATGGATGACATCTAAAACCTCTTCAGGCATATTTCTGATGAGGGAACAACTTTATAACATTGTAGAAAAGTAAATTGACCATAATTTATGTAAGTACACAACACTACAATTGCTATCATCGGGCACATGAAAGGCTGTTTATAGACGGTTTAAAGCAGTTAGCTGATACCATCTCTGGACATGCTTTTGTGAGGGCACTAATTTATGTAAGTACACAACACTACAACTGAAAGGCTGTTTATATTTGAGCTCTGACAGAGGAGGTCCAGGGTACTGTGTCTGGACTTTAATGTGGACATAGGCTGTAGTATTTGTACTGTTATTGGCCTTTAAACATGATTTTGAGTGAGTACCTTTGCTGTGGCATCTGTGGCATCTTTTAGAATGTAATATAATGTTTAGTTTAGAAAACCCACATTATTTGCTTCAGTTACACTCCCTCTGCCATCTACTGGCAGCAGTGGTATTGAACCATGGGAAAAAGCGAAAGACCTGGCATTCTATTTAATCACGCAGGTGTAATGAACACAACAGCAGAATTGTTCGGAACACGTCCGATGATCTAAGGATTTTACCTATGACATAACAATCCAGGGAAACTTTAAATGGAGTGATTATTGAGGCTAACTGTGAATGAATCTAAATACAACTCCGGGTATGCTTTTGATGAGGGAACAATGTTATTTAAAAAAAAGAGACAGACTGAACTAACTGACAACATGTGTGAATGAACCAAGACCCCTTACACATATTTTACACGTGGTAACAACAGAGAACGACGGTAAACCTCAAATTTTGTTTGGTTGCACGTGTAAGATTCATACTTTTTTAGCATGTTCCTTTGTAATTTCCTTTTGCATGCTTGGATTATGTGTCTGCCACCCTGTGTCAAACTTTACCACACAAAATCTAGCCAAACTGCTATTTTCAACATAATGCTAACAGATTGATGAAATGCCTGTGGCTGCATGATCCGTGGGAACATCAAGTGCTCATGTGCTGTACATGCGCTTCGAAGTCCATAAAGTTTTTAAGAAATATAACTTAAATAGAAATACTCTTACCATGGTAAACTGTAGGTGTCGATTATAGTCCTGTAGAATTTTTTATTCTAATTCTGTGGAAAGCTGAGAGCATCACCAGAGCAACGAGACGGAGCAAAACAGTGTCCTGTGCCTGCACAATAAAAACCATAGAAGCTGTGCCAGTGTGGACAGTTATGTTTCACAAACTTTTTAGCATATTTTAGATTGTGTATCAACAGCCACTATGTATATTTTAAAACAGAGTTAGTTTGGATTTTTTATGTGAAAAAATAAGATTTTTATTGCAACAAGTTTCACCATATTAAATACATACAGCGGCTGTAGTGTGCCTTTAAGTGGCCGCTAACATATACTGCATTTAACATCATCAAAACAGATTTAATGAAATAATTTATGAATGAAGAGGACTGAAATCAATAGTGACAATAGTTTTAAAATATATTTATAACCAATATAAACGTTTATTTTGTAGTTTTAACTGCATTTTAACTGTTACATTTTGACATGCACATGCGCATTAGACATTTTTTCTGTAGGTCGTGCTTCCTTTGCAGATCGTGCAGCCACAATGCCTCTCAGCCAGTCAAATAGTGTTTACTAGTTTTGCAACCAGTCCAGTTCTGTTATGATTATGACAAGTTCATTTGCCAAAACTGATAACTGTCTAATGAAAAAATGTATTATTTATAAGGTTAAGTGGATGTGGATTTGATGAAGTTGGGATGGAGTCATATTTTGTAGCATTAAAACAGATTTGGCTTTCAAAACACAAGAATAATTTTCAAGCATTTTTTTTTTAATGGCATGACCTGTTTTTCCAAATAAAGTCTTTTATTTTCAAAATTGAAAAGTCAAAATCCTAAAACTATTTATTACAGAAATGTGCCATTAGTGCCACCACAAAACAGAGGAAAGCTGGCTGTGTACTCGTAACAAACAGGGACATTTTACAGTGCCGTAGTCCAGCAGAGGAGAGGTGTTATGGGGCTTGGACCAACGATGGCCCCCCTGAGGGATATTGGGCTCCAGAGCTCGGGCTCCCCACTCCAGATTTATGATCAGAGCACGTCCTAAGTCTCTATAAAAACTGCATCTCAGACTATGCTGGAAATCACAATCCAACCAATAAGGAAAAAGATCTGATCTCTCCCCCTCTCTCTCTGTCTCCTCCCTCTCTCTATTTTCTCTTCACCTCTGTCTCTCTCTCTCCTTCTCTCCCTCTCTTCCCTCTCCCTCGCTCTCAATTTCTCTCTCTCCCTCACTTTCTGTCCCCCTCTCTATCTCTCTCCCGCTCTCTTTCACCTCTCTTTGCTCTCCTCTCTCCCTTGGTCTCTTGTCTCTTTCTCTCCCTCTT
>JACM01075955.1:0-14682 GCA_000787095.1 Periophthalmodon schlosseri | reverse complement strand
ATAAATTCTTTAAAAATCAGACATGTGTCTCTCATAATTGAAGTGTACATATGATGAAAATTACAGGCCTCTCTCATCTTTTTAAGTGGGAGAACTTGCACAATTGGCGGCTGACTAAATACTTTTTTGCCCCACTGTAAATGGACATATGATTTACAGTTCCCTTACGCTTCTCCTGTTTTATATTTCTCTTGTCTTTACTCAGAGCTGATGATGCGCAGTTGGAGTTATCCGAGTTTCAGCAGATGAGTCGAGATTACGAGTCGGAGTTGGAGACTGAGCTCAAACAGTGTGAAACCCGCAACAAAGAACTGCTGTCCCTAAACCAGCGTCTCAGAATGGAGCTCGACAACTACAAGGTACACAGGGACACTAGTGTAACTGCTGATTCTGTTTCATAAAGCAAAATTATTCCTAAAGAGGTTAAATTGGTACTACACTTCACTCACATAGACTATTTGAATGTGTTTGTGGGATTGGTGGTGGTCAGGGAGGCCATTGGCACAATATGGCAGCCACACATTTAGTCCCAGGAAATAATTTAAGGAATAGTCATTTTAGCCTCATAGCAAGTTGTACGCTCAATTCCCAGATTTCTGTGCATGTTCTTCCTGTTTATTTGTTGCTTGGTGAATCCAGACTGATCTCTCTCTGTATTTTTTAGACAGATTGGTATCAGTCTGGTCCCCACGCCCTCCGTTGTGTCTCAGGCCTGACCAAACATGATCATGCAATTTGCCTTTTTTCAGTGACGCACGTGTAACAAAAGCGCTCGTTGGTCACCTATGATTCACAAATAAAATCGAATTTGTCTCATCTCAGATTAACAGTTTAGTGCTTTGCTCACTGATTCCGCAGAAATCTGCAATGTTTTTCTTCCCCTTCCATGATATTTTATTTTTCCCTTATTTTTTCTGATACTAATGATTGACTCAGACTCACATCTTCATAAACTGTTAGAGGAATGCGTATTCTGGATCCCACGCAATGTTTCTTCTGGGTACACTGATTTTTTAACACCCAATGCATAAAGGGCAATTCTGAAAGATGGGTCAGAAGTAGAGGACACATTTTTATTTTTTATTTTTTATGAGGACAGTAAGGTATACCATGAAGCTGCACTGGGATGAAGTATGTATTTAAACCTCAAAGTTGATCGTAGCTTTCACAAACCCTTTGGCAAATAGTTCATATTCAGTTTTTGGGCACATTCACAACTTTTAGAACAGCTTCTGTTATATGGCAAAGTGAAACTGTCGTGGGCTGTCAAAGCTTTGTCAATCCTAGCGCTGCTCACGGCTCTCACTTCATGTTTCGTTAGGTACATTACTTTATTATTAGCTTCAGACAGAGCACAGCTGTCTCATTTTGTCACAAAATTCTATTTTTACAATATAATATTTGGAAGGAAAACACAACATTTACTCATTTACAAGAATAAAGTCTATTTTATTTAACCATACCCTTATTTAAGTACCGTAATTTCCAATGGAACCTACTGAAGAATTATTATTTTTTCCTCAAATACTTATCTCTACTTGCTTGGGATCCAGAGCACACACTTCTCCAATCCTTCATGAAGATGTGAGTCTGATCACCGGTGAATCTCCCCCGAGTTCAAATGGGCGTGATTGACAGGTGGATTAGCCAATCAAGGACAGGCATGGTCCATTAGTATCAGAAAAAATAAAGAAAAAAAAATATCACATGGGACTGAAAAACATGGCGGATTTCTGTAGAATCAATGAGCAAAGCACTAAACTCTGTTAATCTGAGGTGAGAGAAATTAGATTTTATTTGTAAATCATAGGTGACCAATGAACTCCTTCGTTTCACATGAGTCACGGAAAAAACTAAATCTGATTGGACGATCACGTTTGAGCTTGAGATGCAACAGAGGGAGTGGGGACCAGACTGATATGAATCTGTATAAGAAATGCAGAGAGATATCAGGTAACCAGATTTAACTATACCCTTATTTAAGTAATTGGATGATTATTTTTCCTCAGATACTTGATACTAAATACTCTGCTTCACTTTCCATATTTTGATACGGCTGATGAAATTCTTCAGTGTTCCATTTCAAACTATGTGAAGATAATCAGATAAACCATCATGGTGCAGGTCTAAGCATGTCTGTAAATGTGAAAAACACAGTGAAATGTCTCCATTCTCTGGGTGTCCTTTAGGGTTTTGTAAACCAGAAAAAACTGGTGTGAAACAGAAATGTGATTATTGACTTTTAGTTAAAAATGCATAGTCTCCATAGTTGCAATTCCACTGCAAACAGTGGAATTTCATGTATGTGTTTTTGTTGTTGAAAAGTGGCTGAACATGTTTTTAACCTTACATGCAGAGGTGGGCAGTACTCTGTTAAATTTACTTAGTTACATTAACTTTCTAAAGAAATCTAAAGAAAATCTAAAGAAATTGTACTTCTCAGAGTACGTTTCTAGCAGCATACTTTTACTCCTATTTGAGTAATATTTTTATGGAAGTAACAGTACTCTTACTTGAGTAAAAGTTTTGGTTCTCCTTCTCACTGGAGTAACTCTCAGTACTCTTACTTGAGTAAAAGTTTTGGTTCCTCTTCTCACTGTGAGTAACTCTAAAGTGACTTGAGCTTTATGTTGATGATATGAAATGATTTGAACATTTGTGTTTCTTCACCGCTCCTTCAGATATGATTTAGTTTTTTTGTCCTTCCAATTACGTTAACTTCATTAAAAATCAGATGTTACATCCCGACAGTTACTCTTACTTGAGTAGTAATTTTCCCAAATACTTTTTTACTTTTACTTGAGTAATTTCTTGGTCTTTTTTACTTTGTACTTCTACTTGTGTAATATTATTTTGAAGTAACGTTACTCTTACTTGAGTACAGTTTTTGGCCAATTCTACGCACCTCTGCTTGCATGTTTGACCCGGTGTCTTAATTTTTTAACAATCACAAGTTAGCAGTGGGCATGGATAGAAAAGTAAATAGAATAGTGTTATGTTCACTCAAGCCCCAGTCAGATGTAGGACAAGGATAATATAACTTTGAGAAAGATAATGATGAGGGAACACTGTTATAACATGGCTAAAACCTCATAAAGGGGACATATTCTGTAAAATCTACTTTTAAGTCTTATTTAATCACTCGGCCGGACTTGGACAGGGTTCATTTAGAGGCAGCTGACAGTGGTGTCTTCGCCGATGGGCTCCGAGCTGCAACAAAACACAAAGACCGACTGATGCTGCATCACCCCCACTGTTACGTAATGTAGTAAACTCTCTTTGATAAAGTGGATTTGTTGCTGTCAAACTACACATCCCATCTGTTAAGAGAAGTGGCTCTATTACCAAGACGTTGTTTTTTTTTTCCGTATGCGTCAAGAGCATCTCAAATTATATACTTTTATCTACATGTAATAAATGATAACAATGTTGACCTTATTCCACCCACTTTTGACTCTAAATGCTACTACAGCGCACTTTTTGTGGCGGCACTTCCAGTTAAATGAGAATCCCATTAATTTCAGTGGAGAATCTGAGAAAAGTTTCGCTGCTAAAATCTGATATAAAGTAGGTTTATTTGCATAAAATGTTCAAAGTTCATGTGACCAACAAGTCAACACTGCACTGATTCTCTGGAAGCTTTAAAACGCCTCTGTAGTCCATATACAACTTATTTGTTGTCAAGATTAGCCTCATGATCAGCCCCATGTAAAATAATTCAACCTTAATGACGATGGTGGCACCCATGGCAACTTCTGGGGGAAGCTGAATATTAAGGCTTTGCAGAGTAATGCTCTTTACAGGTTTGTTGGAGCCTCTCAAAGTGATGCACTGTTGTCATTATTCATTCATTCATACTCTGTGGTGTTAAGTTACTACTGTAGTCACAACTGCTCTGGGGCAGACTAACGGAAGCAAGGCTGCCAATCTGCGTCCACCCCCTCCGACCACCACTATCCACTAATCAATGAAGTAATCACGTTGAGTGAAGAGGACACAACAACAGAGCTTGTTGGTTTAAAGTTAGTTTGTCTGCATTCAAAGTCTGATTTTAAATAAATCAATGAACAAGTGGACCGTATACTTTTCGACAGCAGGTTTCTTTCATTTTTTTACAGTATAATCATTTAAAACACTATCTATAAGTCGTCCAGTATTGGTCATTCTTTCCTCTTGTGCTTGTGTCCTGTGTGTATTTCAGGAGAAGTACGAGGTGCAGCACTCGGAGGCCTTCAGGCAGATCTCAGAGCTGGAGTCAGAGCTGTCTCAGACCTCAGCTGTGAAGGAGCAGCTTCAGAGGTACATCAGAGAACTGGAACAGGCCAACGACGACCTGGAGAGAGCCAAGAGGTACAACATTTCAAACTATTTCAGCTTTATTTAACCAGGGGAGACAGACAGATGCAGACAAAATGAGAGTAAGGTATATAATGTTTAGTTTTTCTTTTTTTTTTTTTTTTTTTAAACTAAAGTACTTGGGGATGCTGTACCAAGGACACCTCAGTTTTTGTCAACATTTTTTCCTTCATCTGACCTGCGTCATTAGAGGTTATAATACTCCCTACAATGGAAGCATGGTCAGAATGGACAATATTATCACAATATGTTGAGTGTCCATGTCTCTGGGTCTCGTACTGGTAGGAATCAATAATTTTAAAAAATCAACTAATTAATGGCAGTTCTGAAAAAATCTCCATGGCGATAGATACAGACCCTAAGCCTCTCTTTACAACTCTTGGAATACTCCAATGGTACCAGCAGGTAGTAATGTGATGAAAGGGTAGTGTGGTGCATTTTTAATAAAGCAGTTTAACCCACTGCATTAAAGAGCTCTTATAAATAATTTCTGTTTTCCCTGTGCACTCAGAGCCACCATCATGTCCCTGGAAGATTTCGAGCAGCGGATGAACCACGTCATCGAGAGGAACGCGTTCTTGGAGAGCGAACTCGATGAGAAGGAAAACCTGCTGGAGTCAGTGCAGAGGCTTAAAGACGAGGCCCGAGGTGTGTACAGATTTAAAAGGACTGGAAATACTGTACTTAGTGAAACCATTTGATTAAAGACAAACTGCGCGTCTGTCTGAGTGGGTCTCCTCCTGGCACTTTGGTTTCCCCCATCAACCCAAAACATGCATCACATCCTCCAGCTAAGGTAGTTCTGACCAAAACTCGATCAAGATCTGGAGATGGGTCTCCGGGCGTGGCATTGTGGCGTCCACTGCTCTGGACAGGTTGCCCCAGCAGCATTGAAGGATGGGTCAAATGCGGAGGACAAATTTCAACAATTTAGGATAATTTTCTCTATCCAAAGTGGATCCTCTCACACTAACTTCACATCCTCTTTCACTACATCTATAAATCTCCTCTTTGGTTTCCCATAAATTCACTATCCCTCCTGTGTACAGTGAGCAGGAGTGCATTTTATTTGAGAAGGAACAAATTAAATAACTTTTTACTAAACATTTCAGCACCGCCCTCTGGTGGTCAGGAGGGATGAAATAGAACTTGTGTTGCTTAATTTTCATAGCTTACAACCCTCTTTCTCTTTTGTCAGACCTGAGACAGGAGCTGGCAGTCCAACAGAAACAAGAGCGTAAACCATCTTTGAGCTCTGTGCCTACTCCCCCCCTCACCCACCCGGACAGGAGGAGGGAGGAGACGAGGAGGGAGGAGACGAGGCGGGAGGGGCCTACAGAAATTCTACCAACAGACACAACACCAACCAAAGCTAAAGATGCTGATGCTTCTGCAACACCTGCTGCCAGTAGAGGTCAGTATTCACTTTACATTTGGTGGGTCATAAAGCGAGTTTTACACGTGCAATGTTTTTGAAATGTTGGTACAGTATACATTCATTTGAACATGATCTGATATGATGCTTATTTTACCATATTACCTCCAGCAGAGGCGGTGGGTGGGAGTGGGACTCCGTTCACGACGTCAGCGAGGATCTCTGCTCTCAACATCGTGGGAGAGCTGCTCAGGAAAGTCGGGGTGAGCCTGTTCTGCTTAAAACTGAGGATGGTTCACTGGCTATGTTCACATGCTGACCAAAATCTGATTATAACCTGGTCATAATCTGATTTCTGGACCTATAAGATAACCACACACTCTGAGGAGCAGTGTGAGGGACCATGATCAGAAAGAAATCACATTATTTATCGGTCACTTCATAACAAAAAAAAATCAGATGGTGATCAGTCTTTTCCTGTACTGTGTGTAGAACCTAGAGTCTCGTCTGGCCTCCTGCCGAGAGTATGTGCACGAGCAGAGCCACAGGGGCGCACGCGTGACTTCAGCGAGAGACAGACAGAACTCAGACAGTGGCCAGTACAACAAGAGGTGAGTTTGATTTTGAGTACTTTTCATTCAAGTCATTGCTATTTGCAGGCATCTAGTTTACTGGCGAGAAATAGACTCATTACTGAACACCGATTCTGATACCACAATCATAATAAAAAATACTCTTTATTAAGTGAATATAATGTGATTTTTATCATTAAATGGTAGTACTTTCGTTTCTATTCCCATGTGGCCTTATATCTGTGTAATCCCTCAGTCGTCCAGTAGGTTCATAGTGGTCCATGGGCGTGTACTAGTCTATGTGTCTTATACTTGTTCTGATACAGCTCAAGATCATTCTAAAGCGATTCAGGAAAGGTTCATTTCATGTCTTTTTTAGCATTGATACTTACTCAAATTAGTATCTAGTTTCAATACTAGTTTTAGTATCGATTAGTATCTGATTTTAGATATTTTTGACAACCCTAGTGACTAATCTTGTTTACTTTCTATAGTTATCTATGTCTGTTTTTTTATAATTATGTAATTACGCTTTTAGTTTGTGCCATTGTTGTTTAGAAAAGTGAAAGATAACGTTTATAATTGGTTTATTTTGTTTGGTTTTACTAATTGGTGCTAATTATTCTTCAACAAAACTCATGGATAGGTACTTAAAAGATCAGCGAGTGTCATGTGTGAACTGATGAATGACGACAATCTTTACCAAAATAAAAAAAAAAAAATACAAATATTTAACTTTCAAGCCTGTGTTAATTCCCCCAAATGATCTTGACTTTTTTCCAGTTTGGTGAAGAGGCTGGACTTTGGCGCTGGTTCGAAGGTGTTGCTCTGAAAACGTTTACCTTTAAACATAATGGTACTTACTGCTGCTTCTGGACACTGCCAACAGACTGCATTAAATAACTGGACTCGCACTTGCACTTAAATTCATTCTTTACAGTGTTGATGAAGCTGTTAAAACACAGTGAAATCAAAATATTTAATTTTGAGTAATTTTGAGTTTTGAGTAGCGTTGACTTGTTTAGATGTATGTGTTGGCCTAGATTATTTGACTTAGTAAAGGTGCACTGTGTAACTTTTGTGTTATTGGGGCCCACTACCTGCTTGTCACCATGGAGATGTTATTGTTTAGCCTTGAATGTTACACAGTATGACATTAAACACATTTTTCTTGCATTTTTATAATTAACGGGTACTTTTAATTCTAACAAAAACACATTGAAAAACATGCATCCTTACTGTGAGTGGGCTTGACTCTCCACAGATCTGACCTGTAACTTAGCCTTGTGCTGCCATCTGCTTGTCTTCAAGGAGACAAGCAAATTTAACGGCATTCTGTGGAAAATTCCAGGCAAAGCAATAACATCTCCATGGAGACAAGCAGGTGAAGGACCCCCCATCAGAAAAGTTACATAGTGGAGCTTTTAATGTTTTGGCTCTTAATTTTGTTCTAGTTTCTGCCAGTTTGAAAATTGCTCTTGAAATGACCTCTTGACGTAATGACGTATTGCTCTTTTACCTCATTGGCTGAAACCAGTTCTAAGTGTGGCATAATCCAGGTCATATAAACACATCAAATACATTTAAAGGTGCACTGTGTAAATTTTGCAGTGGGTGGTGGGCAACACTCAGCCCTCACTCTCTTCTCTGCTCTTCAAAACTCTCCCAACTGTGCCCGTGATGTGATGTGTCTGTTAAAAGTGCTTCTACAGTGATACTCCCCATGCACATCTCAAACACGCCATGGAGTGAGATGGAGACAAAGACTCGAGTCCTGGTTTAGAAATGAGCCCTGCCACAAGAAATAAAGACAAAATAGGCCTGCTGTATGAGTCTGAGGATATATAGAATAAGACTTTGGCTAATAATCATATGGTGCAAATATCATGCACATGCCTGGCCCTGTAGTTCTATGTCAGCCACCCCTCAAAAACATTTCGAGAATAAATTAGTGTTCAGAAATGTTCACAATGTAAGCTCACTAAAGATGTATGTTTCACCCCTTGTAGAGTTACGCCTCATTGTGTAATTTGAGATGAATATTACTATAGTTGAATCACAAACCCTCACATATAGAAAGGTGTTTTTGTGAGTGCCGAGTTTTAATGGTGCACAACAAAATCTATTCGTGTCAATCGATGAGCTTCATTTGGCTGGAGCTGAACGCTATGGGTGACGTCACACTCACTTAGTCCACTTCTTTATACAGTCTGGTGGTGGGTCTGTCACCTGCTTGTACCATGAAAATGTTACCACATTGCCTGGAAAGTTTCAAGGGTTAAACACATCTACATTTTTATTGCTCATCATTGGTTGAATGGTCAGATCCATTGACCCACTCCACTGGTTGGTGCGATTCCAGCTCCCACAGATGAATAGTCATTGTGTCCTTGGGCAAGACACTTAACCCACCTCACCCCCAGTGTCTGCGTACACTGGTGTGTGAGTGTGTGTGTGAATGTGTGAGTGGTTCCTTGATGTAAAGTGCTTTGATTGTCTTGAAGGTAGAAAAGCGCTATATAAAAATGTGACCATTTACCTTAGTGTGGAGTGTTTTAGAGCAGAGCGACATCTTTCTACTCCTCATCCCGCTACAAGAATATTTACCCAGTGCCCCTTTAAACTAGTCAAAACTGTATTAAAATATTCTGAATTCACTTTATTTTTGCATTTTATTTAGCTTGTTTTTGGAGTGTAACCGTCCCAGTTATATTTTAAAATGAATTGTAACTGAACTGCCTTATCCACAAAGGACACTGGAAATGAATGGACTTGTGCTGCATCACTGATAATGATGCAAACTGAAGGGACTTTAGAATTAATAGAATATTTTTGTTTTGTTGTTTTTTTTATGAATGAATGTTACCAAACAGGACTGAACTTTTGACGTAATGCACATTTATTTTGCTATATTAGGGTGGAGTTTATATGTAGGAGTTTATTGTCAGTACAAATGAGAAACATGGTATATTATTAGGGCTATATTCTGATGTGTTTGGATTTGTTTTTAAAAGGTGCACTATGTAACTTTTCTATAGTGGAGGAGCCGCCACCTGCGTGCCTCCATGATGTCATTGCTTTGCCAGAAATGGTCCACAGTATGGCATTAAACTCTTTTCCATGGAGACCAGCTGGCGATGCCTCCAGGCCAAGTCACAGGTCAGATCTTTGGAGTGGTGACCCCCCTCACAGTAAGAATGCATGTAATTTAAGCATTAAAAATACTTGTAATTGGCAAAATGCAAGATGAATAAGTTAATAATTTAATGCTGTACTGTGGAAAACTCATGGCAAAGCAAAATGATCTCCTTGGATACAAGCACTCACTAGAAATGTTACAGAATGCACCATTAAAATAAAGATTGAGTTAAAGGGCCCATATTACGCTATTTTCTGACCTAGGCTATAATGTTGTTTCCTTATCAAAAACTTACATGGAGTTGTTTTATTTCATTCACACACACTGTTCCACCCTGTGATGCCATGTGGTTATACAGGAGTGCTACACGAGTTGTGTTTTATTTCATTCACACACACTGTTCCACCCTGTGATGTCATGTGGTTATACAGGAAGTGCTCCACTGTGTTTTTAAACTCCATAAATCTTCACTAGAATCATTTGGATAATTTCAACCTTGGAATTGCCAATATCTACTGAACTAAACATAAAATGTAGCTGTTAACTTGAAAACTACGATTTCATGACATCACAAGGTGGAACAGAGCATTTTGAGCTTTGGAGACGTGTGAATGAAACAAAACAACAAAAAACAACAAAACAAAACTCCAGGTATGTTTTTAAGGAGGTAACAACATTTTGACATGGCTTAAAGCTCACTAATCTATTTTGCGTACTATAGGACCTTTAACAGTAGGGACTTGCATCTTACATCTCGGGAACATTAACATTTGAGAGAAATATGAGCTGCTAAACTAATACAAGAATGCCATGCTTTTCATAACGTGTCTAAACTACAGGGTTAACAGGTTTCACACAGTTACACGAGACGCTTTATGTGGTGAATATGAGACTGGCATTTTGCCAGTTGCCACCTGATTGTGACCTTTCAAATCACCAAATGTGCCATTATAAACTTTTGAATAAAATAACGTTGGATAAGAATCATGTGTTAGTTTTTGTTTTATTGAAGAAATACAATTTTCTCTATATTCCCAATTTTATTTCCACAACAAGCAAAGTTTGTTAAATACAAATAAAATTAAATGTAATAAACTGACAACACAAGAATAATTTATGTGAAATATAAATATTTTAAGTGCTTTCAGTTCAAATAAATAATATTTCACTAAAAAGCCCATTTGAAAGTTTGAGTACGTTAATGTTTTATTAATAATTGCACATTGGGCCTGTCCATGTGAAATAAAACCTGTGACTTAAAGGAGACATTCACGTTTTATAAGTTAAAATAAATTATATGGATTTTATGGGAAAAGTCAAGAGTTGTGATTAGTGCTTAATAAGTCCTTGTGCCCTCTGCTGGTAAAAGTAAGCAGGTAAAGATTAAAAATGGTGGCCCTGTCACATTTGGTTGATACATTACAACATGGTTAAAAAGCCACCAACGATTGATACTTTGATACAGTGACATCACGCTGAGGGTATTCTGCATGTATGTCTATGGCGGAATGTTCAGCAGCCGCCATGGTGACACAGTGCAGATAGTCTGAAAACTCAAGAAAAAAATGGATTTTAACAACATATTTAAAATGTTGGAGCCTCAATACAAGCGTTCATGGTCCTGTTTAGGTGTTTGATGTTCAACCAAAAGGTGAGAGTGACCAACTGAAAAACTGCTGGCTAATGCTAGCAAACTTGTGATGTAATGTTACTGAAAAACTGCTGGCTAATGCTAGCAAACTTGTGACTGTAATGTTATTTGAGAGGGGCTTGTTTAACAGCACAAACCAGCTCACCTGTTGTAGTTCCAACTAAGTCAGTTCTTTATGGTCACACTGTGTTAAAGCAAAGCTCAGATTAAAGTCTAACCAAGCCTCAGACAGAACATGCCTACAGTTAGCATCACACCCCCAGGGAATGTTGATGACGCCGGCTGCAAAGTATCAATGGATTTAGCTTCGTATGCCTGTCTCCTTTAAGAAAATAAGTGGTATAATTTTTTGGTAATAAAAAAACTCAACATAAGGGACATTAAATAGTGTAAATAAACAGTGGCCATCTTTGACCCTCCTGCTCACTGCTCCAGCTCCTCTTCATCATCGTAGTATTCTTCATGTTGTTGTTCTGGTGGACTCATGTCTCGGACCTCTTCCTCTGAATCCACCGAGTTATGCTTTGGGCGGGGCCTGAGACCGACTCCGCCCATTGACCTGTAGCCCCCGCCCATACCGGCCGTCACCATGGAGACACGAGGAGCGGTTGCAGGTACGAAGCCGGAGTCGACGCCACCGCCTCGCCTAGGAAGGTATAACGGCAGGAGAGAAGAGGAAAGATAGCGTCGCAAAAATGTAAATCCAAATTGTTTTAAAATGACTTGAATTCAGAATGGATTTAAGTAGTTCTGACAAAGATTTACTAAGTTACTTTTATCGAGATTTTTTGACTGTTTGAACATATTTACAACTGGTTTATACCTTCCCCTGGTTTCAAGACAAAATTATGGAGCTCATCAGTGACGGCCCGCTCTGCTTCCGTTCATTTTCCCTGTGGACTTTGCGAAAATTTCAAATATTAAAGATTTCAAAGACATGACGAATGCTAACCAGCTACACGCTAACTAATTCCCATAATGTGGCTGCTTTAAGTCCAAAAAGGATATTTAAAATGCAAGATTCTGTGAAATTCTTTAATAACTTGGTGGTTTATAAAGTTTCAGAAGTCATCTCTGTTACCACATCGCTGATTAGCCCTGAGCAAGCTTGCAGACTTTTAATATTCATTTGTTTCTGAATGTCTACAGGAAAAAGGAATGAGAAATTTAGTTCACAAGAAAAGTGTTGAATCAAGTTAAAATAACCAAGTACCTACAAGGCAAATCAAGGTTATTGTACTGAGATCAAGTCATTTTAACTAATTTATATCATTTTTGCAGTGAGGGGGGAGGGGGCAGGAGAAGGAGAATGGGACTGAGGTTAAAGCCCTGAAACCTGCAGAAATCAGAAATGCCTGAGAAAGTGAAAACACAAAACAGGAAGTGACATTTATAATTGAAAATGGATTGTCCCATACTACATTTGAGTTAATGCATCAAACCATTTAAATGCTCTCCGCTCCATAGACCCAAAGAAGTCCACGAGAGCTGATGACCTTGATCCAAAACTTCTATTAGTAGCTGCCCCATATTTAATTCAACGTCTACTACATATTTTTTAATTTATCAAATAGCAATTATACCAGAATTATGTAAAACGACACGTTTTGCCTTTACATAAAGGTGAGACAACTAAAAATGTAAATAATTTCCAGCCAATGTCTAAATGCCCTTCTCTTGTAACAGTTAGTTAGAAAAGTTAGATGCAAATCAAGTTACAGTTTATTTAAATAAATGCTCCATTTTGAAGTCGGGTTTCAGAAAAGGGCAAATACTGTCACTGCAACCACAAAAAATTTAAATGACATTTTCACAGTTTTTTAAAAGTTTAAAATCAAAATGATCATTTTATTATAGAAACAAATCTAATAGAAGTTGGGATTGGGAGAGATTCCCAGGTCTTTTCCCCATTTGTCAAATGGTAATGCTAGCCGAGTGTTTATTGAAGTTATTATTTTGTAGAGTTTTGAGATCATCTTTTTTATGCTTGTTATTTTTAAGATTTTGTCAACTAGATTAGCGGGTTAGAGAGTGTTCTTGGTTGAATCAACTTCACATTTGATTACACTCTTAAGTTGCTGGAAATGAAGAAATTGTTCTCTCCCAAACCCATAGTTCTAGATAAGTGTGCTGAATGATATGAATGTGTTGTTTTCAAACAGATAGTGAGGGTAGGGACAGTGGTGCACTGGTAGCTCAATACTGCCCTCTATAGGCTTGGCCTGCCAGCGCACCTTCATTATGTTACATTGGCCGGCTCACCATGGTCTTTTTCCTTTGTTACATTGTCTTTTTGGGCGCAGGGTTTGTTAAAGGGTTGTTAAGGGATTATGTTGAATCTGAACCTCTGGCAGAGAGCAGTCAGATTCAGACCTTTCACTTACACGGAGGTCTTAAGGTTTTGATTTTGAATGAACCTGATGTTAGGTCTGATTGAGAAGTGACTGGATGACAAAATGTTATAAATTGTAAACTTCTGCACTCTATGGGTCCTCTTTATTTGAGGGAGTTACTGCAGCCCTATACTCCACCCAGAGCCGAGGTCAGCTGACCAGCTCCTTCTGGCTGTGCCCAAAGCCAGGCTTGTTTGTATTTTCCTCTATTTGAACAGGGCGCCCATGAAAAAGAGAGTCTAATGTCGTTTTCACACTGCCAGTAGTTAGGTCGACGCAAAAGAGCATTCGCTCTGAGAGCGGTGCTGGGCCTGTGTGAACCCAACAGTCACATTCTGGACCACAGTAAACGCTTCAAACAGGAGGTCTCGGAGCAGCTGTGGTGAATGATGTGCAGTGAATGTGAACAAGAACAGAACAGAACTAAATCTAATACCACTCGGGTTGGTCCACAGAGCCACTGACATGTGTGAAAACCATCTTAGTGCTCTCCCTGGGCTCTCCCTGTGTAAATATAGATATATAGATATAGATATATAGATAGATAGATAAATAAATAAAATAAAATTAAATAAATAAGGTAGTTTTCACACATGTTAGTGCCCTCTGGGAACCGACCCCATTCTGCACGCACTTCTTAACCTACTAACCCTACACACACACACACACACACACACACACACACACACACACACACACACACACGTGTCCTGTTGTGCCAGTCCCCAGCCTGGACAAATGAAGAGGGTTGCTTGGGCATAAAACCTGTCTCTTTTAGCATGATATTAAAGTGGTATGACAGGTTTTTCAAATTATCACTTGGTTTGGTGGGATAGGACCTGTGGTAAATATTTATCATAGTTTTACATCAGTCTTGTGGTACTTGAAAAGAAAAGCACAAAAATACAGGGTGTAGCAGTGAGTTCTAAAACAGAATACCTTTACGTCTGTCATCAACACAGAAAATGTAACTATTGTGCACATTAATAACTATTGTGTAACTTAGACAAGTCTTGACTTTTTTTTTACAGTGTGGTTACTAGGTAACAATAATGGAATTACCTCTATGTATGTCACAACTGCTGCCCGTGTCCAAGCAGCAAGTAAAATAATTAAAAATCTTAAATGTAACTATTACCTATGTTATGAAATGAGTAGTCTAACTGTACACATATACATGTACACTTTATCTGTAC
>JACM01025709.1:0-17694 GCA_000787095.1 Periophthalmodon schlosseri | reverse complement strand
CTCAAAGTATTCCTTCCACCGTCTAACCGTGTGCATAACCTTTATAAATAAAGTTATTCTCTGCGCATGTTTCCCAGGTGAGGCCAACTTCATTAAGACGTTGGTGAACTTTGACAAGGACAACATCTCGGACCGTGTGCTAAAGAAGACTGGACAGTACTGTAAACAGCCAGACTTCCAGCCGGACATCATTGGCAAAGTGTCACTAGCTGCTAAGTCCTTGTGCATGTGGGTCAGAGCCATGGAGGTAAGACCTATCTAGGTTGTGTGCATGACATGAAATAAATCAAAATTTCTGCTAGAGGGCAGGATATCTCAATGGGTGAATCACTTTTTTTGAAAAAAATATCCCAATAGAAAATGGGAATGTAACAATAACTGAAACGTGATCGTATCTCAGTATATCAAATTACAAGTCTTTTTGTTTATATTCATTGTTATAGTGCAGCGAAAGCTAAAATAACAGAGGGAACTATACATATACAATGATCCTTTGTTCTGTTTCAGTGCAGACTATATGAAGAAATGACTGTTATAAGTACTTTTAAATCTGAAGTTTTTGGATTATGACAGAACCAAAGTATTATCAAGGCATTAAAAAGAAAAAGTAGCATATTCACATTTTTTTTTAGCCTCCACAAAATTTCGTGAAATACTGTACCGAGAGATGTGGATATCGTTACATCCCTAATAGAAAATCTACACATTTAACCATATGATTAAGTAGTGTAATTAGCCATAAACATGCCACATTTAAAGTCCTTTAATGATTTTGTGATTGACTAATGCTACGATTTTTTATATTTTCACCTTAGTTAATTTGTACTGACTGAACAATCAGAAAGAAATAGATAACTCATATTAGATGTAAGTTTTATTTCAATAATGATCAGATGATCATTAATAATGATCAGATTTTTGCAAGTAAATATAGCCAGATATTAACCATAAACCAGGTCTAAACATCTGCAGTCTGACAGAGGCAAATACTACCAAAGAATTCTTAATTTCTCAATGTTTAACTATAGACCCACAAGTAACCAATAGTGCATTACAGTGTAGAAATGACTCAAAAGAACTCTGGTCTAACCCCCTTTCTCCCAGCTTTACGGACGCATATACAGGGTGGTGGAGCCTAAACGAGCCCAGTTCAATGCAGCCATGTCCCAGTTGAGTGAGAAACAGGCCGCTCTGGCTGAGGCACAGAATAAACTAAAGGAGGTGAGTCAGCCTGCAATATTGTCATATCCAGCAAGTTGCTGTGTGCATGGTGTTTGCACTGCAATTTTGACTCATTAAAGATTTTTACTGTCTTAATAATGTGAAAAACAGAACTAGTTAATATGAAACAGTTTGCAATGGTCCAAAGTTATTCCTCGCTCACCTTTTGCAATAGTTATTCACCGCAATGAGTTTCTAAGCACTATTCATATCTTTCAGAGACTAGAGTGGAATTTTGCCATGACAGTAAAGCTACAACAACTAGCATGCTAACACAGACTTCCTGATTATCGGTCAATAACAGGCTTTATAACTAGATGCAGATAGTACACAGTGGACATGGTTTGACCTCTAGAGCTGCTTATACTATGTATTTGTACTGGGGCAAGACACATTTTGCTCAAATACATGGGAAAATTGGGTACAGGCCCTTTAAGTTTTATTTAGTTTGAAGATCTACATTTTTTAATTAGATTCAAGGTATTTCTGACTGGATTTACTAGATTGTTACCTTGTTTCAATATCTGAGTGATGTAGTGATGACTGAGTAATGATCTGAGTAATTTACTTATTTTGTTGACCATATGAATGAAAATTTTAACTGAACTTTTTTTTTTAAGGAAACAGATTATGCAGAATTGTCTTTTAAGGGATTTAAACCATGTTATGTTATTTTCCCTTATAATTTACCCACTAAAAGTTGTATTTAGAGCTAATCTGTATTGAAGACGTCATTGCTCTGAAAATTTTCCCCATACATTGCTCTTTACTTATTTCCTTCTGTGATACAGATATACAGTGATGCACATAGGATTCAATAGTTCATCAGCACTATTGATTTCTTTCCATAAAAATTGTGGTTTCAAGTATTTGGAATATATTTGGTGCATAAAAATCACTCTTGTATCTCTGTATGGTTCCTTGTCCAAGGTGGCAGATAAGCTGAACGAACTGAAGAAACAGCATGCAGAGAAGCTGACCATGAAGGAGAACTTGAGGAAGAAGTCCGAGGACATGGTGGTGAAACTGGACCGCGCAGACAAACTGGTGACCGGGCTGGCTGGAGAGAGAGTCCGTTGGGAGGAGAGAGTCACCGTACGCCTCACACATACACTATACATGCTGTCCTCATCTTCATCTTAGACAAAGGCAAAAAAAGTGATCCAGAAGCAGAATTAGTTGGATACAGTAGTTGCAAAAATACAGTAGCAGCACTTTACAGCAAAATAATAGCATGGTAAAAAAGTAAGGGGAAAAAACAGTTTCATTTTATCATGGCACTGTACATGATTTTACTGTCTTAAAAATGTGAAAAACAAAACCAGTTTATTTTTGCCCTCACATCACTGCTAACAACAACTAGCATGCTAACACCATACCACTGTTAATGCATGGCTCATGGATGATAAAAAAAAACGCTTTATAATTAGATGAAACAGTACACAGCAGTCTCATTTGACCCTAAGAAGTGCCTTTACAATGCAGCTGACACCCTCTTGATTATTCAAAATTGATGATTTTTGCGGGCTAATGCTAACAGGAAAAAAACACAGGGTACTGGCTGCAGTGTTCCAAAATCTTTCTGGACCAGCTAAGTTGCTAAGTAGATGATAGCTTTAGTATCAAATGCTGCATCTACTAATTATATGGAAATATGGTATTGACCACTCCTGGAGGAATGAGGGACATATATACATTCATGTTACAAGTATAGAAACAGGGTTGCAAAATGCATACCTTGTTTCATTCATTGTCTCAGTTACCATACTGTATCCACTACAGTAAGAGAGTTTCCAAATGGAATACCAATACAAGAAAATAAAGAAAAAGAAAATAATTGTGACGAAAATAAATTGTATTGTATTATTGTAATTAAAAATATTGTAGGTAAGTATAGAAGTAGTAGAAGTAGTAGTAGTAGTAGAGTGGTAGTGGAAGTATTCTTCTTCTTTGTCTTTTCCACAGGGGCTGGAGAAATGCGTGGGGTATCTCGTAGGAGACAGTTTACTTGCTGCCTCCTTTCTTTCCTACATGGGTCCATTTTTATCAAACTACAGAGATGAACTTCAGGGCATCTGGTTGAAGGAGGTCAGGCTCGTTTCTTTATTTTCTATACCTTTGTTTATTCTGTCTGCTTTCTGACATTGTATTTTTTTTGCAGATTCGGAACTTGGAAATTCCCTGCTCTCCTGGCTTCAGTTTTGCCGTTTTCTTGTCCAGGCCCACAGCCGTACGGGACTGGAACATTCAGGGGCTGCCCTCCGATGCTTTCTCCACTGAGAATGGGGTTATTGTCACTCGGGGAAATCGGTATGAATTATTATAAGCTTTAAAGTGCGCATGGCAGGTTTTTATGATTCTAATTCTTAATTTGGCGTAATTCCTTTTGTAAATATAATTATAGTCTTCCACCAAACAAGAAACCGTTTGCAAAGAAAAGTTGAAAAATATGTTGAAAATTACAGGAAGTAGAGAGACTAAATTCTGTCCAGAAGTTAGGCACAATTTACACCTAAGAAACACATTGTTCCTGATACTTTAAATTGTAATTGAACAAAAGAAAGGTATATTATATTTTTATTTGTCAAATAGTAATTTCAGTGTACATTGGAGGAGTTATGGCCCAGTTTTCAACATAATAAGGTAATTCCCTTATGACATTCCCTAGTGTGATGTCATAATTTCCAGTCAGAAAGCAAAATTTTACCTTGGCAGTTCAAACTGACACTTGGTGCTCAAAGTAGACTACATCAGGTTTTCGCTTCAGTGTCCATAAGCCACAAAGGATTTTAAACATGGCTGGTGGAAAGGCAGGCAAGGACTCCGGAAAGAGCAGGACTGCAGTTTCCAGTGGACCACAAGCCAGAGTGGAAGCCACTGCAGCCGTGTACAGCGCGGCTACTCTTGAGTACTTTACTGCCGAATTGGCAGGAAACGCATCAAAGGATCTCAAAGTGAATCGTACAACTCCACGCCACTTGCAGCTGGCTATTAGAGGAGATGAAGAGCTGGATTCCCTGATCCAAGCTCCCATGGCTGGTGGAGATGTCTCATCAAAGCTACCATTGCTGGTGGAGATGTCTCATCAAAGCTACCATTGCTAGTGGAGATGTCTCATCAAAGCTACCATTGCTGGTGGAGAAAGAAAGGCCAGCAGAAGACCATATAACCTGAAGTGCTCTGAAGTTGTGCCAAGTCTGCATCAATTGATTAAATGTATTATTTGTACATACTTTAACTTATATGGTTATTTGTATGGTTGAGCTTGCATTTACTCACCTGGGGTGGCTCATTTGGGTTTTTTCTTTTTGATTGGTGCTATTGTGTTAATCTGCTTTTTGTGGCATTCCCATGTAAAGTGTCCCTTTATAAAGCTTTTAACTTATGTGACATTTTTAGCAAAATTTTAAATATAATGTTCTTAATTGTGTTTTTGTAAAATGGATAGTCTATCCTGTCAGAAGCACTTTAACATAGTGTTTTCTCCAATGCATTTTTAATTGTGTTTCCCATTTGTTACCATCTGTTCTTTCAAGATGGCCGCTGATGGTTGATCCTCAAGGTCAGGCTCTGAAGTGGATTAAGAACATGGAACTGAAAAAAGTATGTCATAGACTCCAAATATACTTTTGAAAAATAATTAGTTTTGTGTATTACTGATATCCTTCCTGTATGCAGGGTTTGAAAATCATAGACTTCCAGATGCCAGACTACCTGCGGCTTCTGGAGAATGCCATCCAGTTTGGAAACCCAGTCCTACTGCAGAATGTTCAGGAGGACTTGGACCCTTCTCTAAACCCTATCCTCAACAAGTCTTTGACCCGGATAGGTCTGTAACACTAAAACCTAAGCCCCATTCACTCATAGTTCCCAGTAAATTGTTCTGCCAAGTTGATATGCCTTGTCGAGATGATACGCCAGAACATCGACAGCTCCGCCTAAAAAAGCTAGCTTGTTGAAAAGACATACCTGTGTTTATCTTAATTCATTCCATATTTGACATTTTTTCAAATGCATTATCTTTAGAAAGTACAGTGTCCTGTATTGTATTTCAAAGTTAGTTTGGTCCGGAGGGACAGAAGCAACTTTCTAACTGTTCCTAACCTTAACCATTACCTAATCCAAACCTTAACCATTTCTTAATAATAACCTTAACTATAATTTATAACCCTGTTCCTAAACATCATTCCTCTGCACCTGACTATTTAGCTAGCACCAAACTAAAACCAAGCTTCACATGTTTGCGGTTTAGTACGTGCGCTGAGCGCTTTAGCACATCAACTTGATAGGCACATCAACTGAACACTGGGTACAAAAAAATGTCACAACTTTTACATCAGTTAAGTGGCATTTTGTGAAGAAAAGTAGTAGTGAGCCTCTACCTATGTCATCCAGTGTCATCAATTCCATCCAAAATGCAGAGACAATTTACGCATAAGGAAGGTGTGTTTCTGACAGTCTTAACATTCGTTTAACAAAATAAAGGTGTTGTCCTTTATTTTTATTAGTCTAGTAATACTTATTGTGCAATTTTGACCCTGCGTATGTCATATCTGCTGCCCATGTCCAAAAAGCAAGTAAAATTATAAACTTGACCAAAATTACAAAACTAGAAAATAATAATGATGTAACTATGTTTTAGTGAAATGTAACCTGTCATATGCAATTTAAGCTGGCATTTGACTCTCTGCACTTTGCATCATTTAAACTGAATGAGAATGAAACGTAACCAAGGAAACCAAGCTCGTAACTAAGTAAACCAACTGGCAATTTTTGGGCTTTAGTCACACATAAGCCTTCCCTGCATATTCCCAGTAATTTACCTGGGAAATTGCAATCAGAAATGCAGGGTAATCTGTTCTGACATGTGCTGTCCTGGCAAAATGCTAAATTTCCAGGTCAGGATGCGTGTGTGAATGGGGCTTATGTGCCAATGTTATAACTCTGTACAATGTTTTACAATGTTTTTTTTCTCCCTCTCCTGATCATTTACTCAAACTATTCCAGGTGGAAGGTTGCTGATGAAGTTGGGTGACAAGGAGATAGAATATAACCCCAACTTTCGTTTCTATATTGCCACCAAACTGTCCAACCCACACTACACCCCTGAGACTTCTACAAAGACCACCATCGTCAACTTTGCTGTCAAAGAACAGGTGTGTCTAAAGAAAAAGAATGTGAAGTTTGTTTAGGGCTGGGCAATATGAGAAAAATATTGATAGATCACCATTTTTTATAGTTTTTTTTTGTCTTATTAAAAATAAATAAAATTGTCTTTCAGTATTAATTTGCTGAACATAAACAAGAAAGATCATTGCCATTTAACACAAAAATAGTCTAATTTCTTCCTCAAATGTCTGAACTCATCTCCAAACCATATACTTTACTGACAGAGAATTGGCTGTAGACCCAAGCATATTATTGACGATATATTCTTGATTTAATGATTACTGATTACATGTTGATCTTGATTAAACCCACAGTATGCAACTTTTTTGCCAAAATATTGACTAAACTAAAAGCATGGTTTTTTTTGTTTGTTTTTTTGTTTTTTTATTGTAAATGTGTAATAAAAACACGCATCCTTATTGTGAGTGGGCATGCCTTTCCTCAAACCTGACTGGTATTTGGCCAGGAAGAGCACCTCCTCCTCCTCCATGCTTCCATGGAAATGTTGTTCCTTTGGCTATAATCTTTCACAGTATGACATAAGACTGATTTATCTCCATGGAGAATTTTCTGAAGTATGGTTTTAACTTTTTATTTCCATGGAATCATGCAAGTGACTTTCCGTCTATGCATACTATCATTTTAAAATATGATTAGTTTATTTTCATTTCTAACCACTCCACATGTGTGAGCAGGGTTTGGAGGCTCAACTACTGGGTATTGTGGTTCGAAAAGAGCGTCCAGAGCTGGAGGAGCAGAAAGATTCTTTAGTGATCAGCATCGCCTCAGGCAAACGCAGCCTGCAGGAGCTGGAGGACAAGATCTTAAGGTTCTGTGGACAACCTTTAATCTTATTTTTTAAATGGGATTTACTAATTCTTTTAGACAGATATTTTGGCATAAAAACAACAAACTCAATATTTTATCTTATTAATACTAGGGCTGAACAATTTGGAAAAAATATCTAAGAATCACATTTCAGAACATGTTTGTACAGATCTAAACTACAAGGTTAGCCGTTTTTATGCAGAATAATACTGGAGATTTTGCTTGTTTGATGAGGCAATTATATTTCTGGTTTTCAGATGACATCACAACATTCTGTTGGCCAATAATATTTAATACAGATGGTGGCAGCAAAAATGAATATTGTTAAAGTGTAGTTTTTGTCAAGAAGTTCGTGGGTCTAGTCATTAGGGTTGTAAAAGTATCGAAAATCAGATACTAATAAAACTAAAACTTTGTATTGAAACTAGATACTAAAAAAGTCAAATTCACAGGACAGAAATGAACCTTTCCTGAATAGCTTTAGAATGATCTTGAGCTTTACCAGAAAAAGTATAAGACCATATAGACTAGTATATGCCCATGGACCACTATGGAACTTAACTGGATGACTGAGGGATTACACAAATATAAGGCCACATGGTAATATAAAAGAAACTACTATGATTACATTTTTAAAATCACATTCTATTGTCTAAATAGTGTTTTTATCATTGTGGCATCCAAATCAGTATTGAGTCTATTCCTTAGTATTAAAAGTTTGAAATTTTAGTGACAACACTACTTGTCATTATTAGAAATGATCAGGTTCAGCATGTGAATTTACCTTTTGGTAATTCATGGCAAAGTACAATGTAATCAAAACTGGTTCTTGCCCCCATCTGGGAGCATGACATCATCACATTCTAGAATCTGAAAACCACCAATACTTAAAAAAATGCAGCCTTTGTGATTTGCCAGTTGCATCCATTCAAATTTCAGTTCAATTGAGATTAATCTTGAAACCCTAATTAATATTTATTTACTCTTGATTAGTGGCTATCCTATGATTGATCCCTAAATATATGTCTCCCCTGCAGACTTTTGAACGAGGCAACAGGCTCTCTGCTGGACGACGTGCAGCTGGTCAACACTCTGCAGACATCTAAAGTGACTGCCACAGAGGTCTCTGAGCAGCTGGTCACTAGTGAGACCACCGAGGTCGCCATAGACTCTGCCAGAGAGGTCTGTCATAGGAGTGCATGTATTCAAAACATATCACAATGCAAAGAAATCATTTACATTATTGATACTTGATAAAAAATGATTTCATCAACATTCTCTGGGTGTGTGAAGCTAACTGGAGGCACTGCTCTGTCAGGAGCTCTGTTACTGAAGTTAGACTTTAATCTAAGTTTAACACAGTCTGACCATAAAGAACTGACTTAACTGAAGCTACAATGGGTGAGCTGATTTGTGCTGTTAAAGAAGTTGCTCTCAAATAACATTACAGTAACAAGATAGCTAGCATTAGTCAACAGTTTTTCAGTTAGTCATTCAGTGCTTGATCATATTGATATCATATTGATCACAAGCTCCTGAAATTGTCTGAAAACCAAGAAAAAATACAAAATGGATTTACCCAACACAATCTAAAACACATCAGGCTGTGTTTGCTAATGTGTGCATTGTGTCGCCATGTTAACTGCTAAACATTCCTCCATAAACATACATTCAATTCCCCCCAGCGTGATGTCACTGCAAAGTATCAATAGACAAATGACATGTTCAAACATATATGTGTAGTATTGCTTCATGGCCTGTTTATGTCTACTGTCCTCGACAGGCGTATCGGCCTTGCGCACAGCGAGCCTCCATCTTGTTCTTTATTCTGAATGACTTGGGCCGCATCGACCCCATGTACCAGTTTGCCCTGGATGCCTACATCAGCCTGTTCAACATTAGCTTGGAGAAGAGCAAGCGCAGCCACAAGCTAGAGGAGAGGATCACCAACCTCAATAACTACCACACTTATGCAGTCTACAAGTAAGATTCACAACATTCTAAAGAGTCCATTGTGGGAGTAGAATTAGCTGTTTAAAGGGCCTGTACCTGATTTTGATGTATTCTTGTCAAGATATTTACATCATGCATTGTTTGGTAAAAGCTGCAAAAATAGGATTTTCTCTGATAATAATTAAAACCGAATCTACGGTCAGGGTCACCTTTTATTCTCTAATCAGACACACTGTTCACTAAAAATTATGGGAAACCAACTACATAACACTATCCCAGACACTTGCATTTTCAAGAGGGACAAAAGGCTAATAGTAGGCAGAGATTAGAGAACTATAAGGAAACAACTGCATGACCTAGACAGTTGTTTCTATGTCATGGTGCAATATCACCGCGGCAGAAAGAACTAAGTGGGTGGGGCTAAATGTTCAAACCAAAACATGTTCCTACCTTATGGTTTGAAATCAAGTGCACCATAACATGGTGGCTTTAACAATATCACAATTGTCATTTGAAAGGCTTTAGCAAAAAGATTAATAAGTCAAATTTCTGGGCCCACTGCCTAGCAAACAATTATAAAAATCAACATTTATAAATTTTCTGTTTAGATTTCTTTCAAAAACATGAATAGCCCATAATGTTATTCAGGCCCCTGCTCTCTATCTGAATTTATGACCTATTCTGGAATACTGTGAACTCCATGCATTATTTTCATCTAAATGAATGCAGCTAATAAAGAGTTGAATGATCTTCAGGAACACATGCCGCGGTCTGTTCGAGGCGCACAAGCTGCTCTTCAGCTTCCAGATGTGTGCCAAGATCCTGGAGGTGTCTGGCAAACTCAACGTGGATGAGTACAGCTTCTTCCTCAGAGGAGGCCTGGTAACTGCACACAAAGAGCAATCTGTGCTTTTAACAGCCAACAACGCAAGCGTTTGAACACATCTGCATTAGAGCTGAACCACTGGGATACAACACAATAATTCTGATCTCTTTTTCATGTTACGTCTTTGTTGTTGAATGTACTCCCATAGGTTCTGGATAAAAAGGATCAGATGTATAATCCATGCACCAGTTGGCTGCAGGACTCAGCCTGGGACAACATCACCACACTGGACAAGCTGCCAAACTTCCATGGCATCACAGCTTCTTTTGAACAAACGCCCAAAGAGTGGCACAAGTGGTTCACCAGCGCAGAGCCTGAGAACGCTCCACTGCCTGGTTTGTAATGAATACAATAGGGGTCTCACAGCCAATAAAGTGAGTGTGTGTGTGTGTGAGTGTGTGTGAAAATGAGAAAGAAAGAATTCTGCAGAGAGGAAGTCACACAGGGCACATGTAGACACAGGCATTTACATTTATCATTCATCTGTTTTTAATACAAGCTTCCTTTCCGCTAGCGTTACTGTCCTGATGCTGACGCATCAAAGTACCCCGGTGTGCATTGACCGTTACATGCAACTATCAACTATCGACTCTTTGATTTGACAAGTGCAGCTGCAACTTGTTTCATTCATTTTTGTAACCTTTTTGGCTAGTGGATTAAGCTTGAAATAAGCTTGCAGAAACTGCCAGTGTGTTACGGGAATGTATCTTATATCTTATTTATCTTATTTAAATAATAAGCATGTATATAAAAGTACACAAATGCAGTCACCACTACTGAAATTGAGATATTATGTTATTCCATTTTAACTCATTATTTTTCTTCTCCTTTCCATGGCATGAGACATGAGTAGGCACACAGATGTGGTTATATTTAAAGAATTGTGCATATTGTGTGTGTTGTGACAGAGAACTGGCAGGAGGACTGTAACGAGTTCCAGAAGATGCTGATTGTGCGCTCCTTACGTCAGGACCGTGTGTCCTTCTGCGTCACCTCTTTCATCTGTAAAAACCTTGGCTCTCGCTTTGTTGAGCCACCTGTGCTGGACATGAAGGCCGTATGTTTGGCAGAGTAATTTTTGTTTACTTAGTTAATACAGTTAATTTTTGCATAGGAAATTAAATGAAAGGTATTGAATGAAGATTAAACAAAAGTTAAGAATGTAACTATGGTTCTATTTCATCCCTACTGACTGCCAGAGGGCTGTGCTGACAGCACTGAATGACTGCTTGTGCAAAGGGAGTCATTCAGTGCTTTCAGCACAGCACTCTGACGGTCAGTGGGGATGAAATAGAACCATACAAACTAAACAAAAGAAAACAAAATGGACAAACTGGATTTAAGCTATCAATTAAACGGTTTCAATTTATTGTAAAGAAAAAAATCCCATACCAGACCATATACATTTGAAATATACACTTTTGGATTGACAAAACATGATATCAATACTCAGTTGAGCTTTTTCTTGACTAAAACGAAAATGTATAACTAAAGTAAATTTTTTTTGTCCATATCAAGTGTGTCTCACGGTGAATATGTCGATTCTCCCTCTCTTTGCCCTCTCCAGGTGGTTGAAGAATCCACTTGCAGGACTCCTCTGATCTTCGTCCTGTCTCCTGGAGTGGACCCCACAGGAGCGCTGCTGCAGTTGGCCGAGTCGACTGGCAAAAGCAGCCAGTTCCACGCGCTGTCCCTGGGTCAAGGACAGGCTCCCATTGCCAAAAGGATGATCACAGATGGTGTCAAGAATGGTACAATTTTTGATCAGGCTGTGTGCCCAGTGTCTTTACTAGGTCTGGCACATAGGATGTCCTGACCTCCAGTCTCCAGTAGAGCTGCAAGGTTAAATGTTGTCAAAGGCTGCAATTAGTTATTCAATATAATTTCCATTGACAAGGAAGATAAATATCCTATGAAGTGTTATAAGTATGTGTTAAACATGCTAATCCTGTTGTTTAGTCCATACTTGTTCTGTGCCAAATTTGTAGTAAAATCAAATAATTGTTTCAGTTATTTGATCCCAGTATGTTTTTGTTTTTTTTCATCATTTACAACCCTACATGGGATTCTAAGTTCATATATTCTGTTCTCAAATGCAGATGGTCTAGAATGTGTCCAATGTAAATTGATTTGTAATTTAAGAAAAAATTATATTTTGCAAATCTAATCATCAGATGCTATACAGAAAAACTGCATTTTCCCAAAATGGTTCTATCCCTCTCTCCTGTGCGTAGGTCACTGGGTGTTCCTGGCCAACTGTCACCTGTCTCTGTCGTGGATGCCGGAGCTGGATAAGCTGGTGGAGCAGCTGCAGGTGGAGGAGCCTCACCCAGACTTCAGACTGTGGCTGAGCTCATCCCCTCACCCCGAGTTCCCCATCTCCATCCTTCAGGCAGGCATCAAGATGACCACAGAGCCTCCGAAGGTCTGCTCAAACTGCTATATTCTATACTATATCCTCTGACATGATTTATTTACACATTTAAAGAACACAATATACAGTAAGTAGATTATAAACAAAACCAAATGCTAATCACTAGGGTGCCAACAATTCATTGGAACAATCGTGACTAGTCGTCTATTGAAATAATCATAGTTTTATTTTGATCATCGCTATCTGGCCTATATAGACGCTAAAACACAAGGCAAAATGTTTTATAACAAAGACAGCAGCATCTATCTAGAGGCCTTCAGTCACAATATTTCTGTCTAATCAAAAAAATGATCGCTGACCAGTCAATTACTAAAATAATCATTAGAAGCAACCCTGTACAGTTTCAAATAAATATCTAAAATAGTTTGTTAGTAGAGATATATCCCAAGTGACTGCATATTATGAAATTTCAACTAATATTTGTTAAAATTTCTCCTAACATAAGCCCTTCTCAACTAGAACTATTTGGGTTTCCACTCCATGTTGTTTGCTGGTCATAAAGAAACAAAAATACATTTTGTTGTGACCAAATTAATTCTTGCCATTTAGCAGAACAAGAGACTGAAAATCAGTTTCACACATCGCCGGCCTCCTACCATAATTGCCTAAGCCATTTTTTAGCCAAATTTAGTTATTCATATCATTTTACTCTCTATCTGTAATCAGATGCCCAGAAAACACAAAATGCCCCAGTCATCTTATTGATACTTTGTAGCTGATGTCATCAACATTCCCTGGGGGTGTGATGCTAACTATAAGCATAATCTGTCTGAGACTTTCTGAGACTTTAATCTGAGCTTTATTTCAACGCAATTTAACCAGAAAGAACTGACTTAGTTGGAACTACAACAGGTGAGCTGATTTTTACTGTTAAACAGATCCCTCTCAATTAACATTGCAGTCACAAGCTAGCGAGCATTAATCAACCTGTCATAACGTCTGGGGGGATCAAACATACAGACTCAGAACAGTTTAACTGGGTTTATTTACAAGTTCGTAATATGAATAATGGTTGACGGATGGTTGAATGGTTGAAGTGCGGGGGAACGGTGCTTGTCTGCTGCCACTTTCATCCTGGCCCCAGATTGGAAAAGGGCTGCCCTAGTTCTTCTCCACATCCTTCAGCAGCGTTGGAGGTGGTGCTGGACGGAAGGCACCTCCAGGTCCTTTTCCTCAGACGGGAAGAGTGGAGGCTGGTAACCTAGGGAGGCTTGAAAAGGGGATAGACCGGTAGCAGAAATAACCAAAGAGTTGCGGGAATATTCGCTCCAGGGCAGGAAGGTGCTCCAGGTAGTGGGATTGGAGGAAACTACGCAGCGCAGTGCGGTCTCCAGATCCTGGTTAGCCCGCTCGGTTTGTCCATTGGTCTGAGGGTGAAAACCAGAAGTTAAACTCACAGTAACGCCCAACCCCTCACAGAAGGAACACCAGACCTGCGAGGTGAACTGTGTTCCTTGGTCGGAAACTATGTCCAACGGGATTCCATGAAGCCTGAAGACATTGTGAGTTATGTAGTCGGCGGTCTCCTTGGCGGTTGGAAGTTTCGGCAGGGCAACAAAGTGGGCTGCTTTGGAAAACTGATCAACAATTGTGAGTATGATTGTGTTACCTTGAGACGGGGGAAGGCCAGTAACGAAGTCCACTGCCACATGTGACCAAGGGCGTTTCGGAATGGGCAACGGTTGGAGCAGACCCGAGGGCAGCAAGTGAGAGGCCTTGCCCCGGGCTCACACCTGGCAGGCCAAAACGTAGGCTCGGGTGTCCTTGGCCACCAGAAGTAGCGTTTCAGTAGAGAGAGAGTTTGGTTGATTCCAGGATGGCAGGCGAACCGGGACAATGGACCCATTCCAGGACCTTAGATCGTTCAGAATCAGGAACAAAAAGGGACCCGGGGGGGCCATTACCTGGATTAGGCTGAGTGCGTTGAGCCCCTCGAGCCAGACTTTGAATTTCCCAGCTTACAGCAGCGACCACACATGTAGGCGATATGATGGGTTCCAGGGGAGTAAGGGTGTTCTCCTGGGCAAACTGGCGTGAGAGTGCATCCGGCTTCACATTGCGAGACCCTGGGCGATAAGTAAGGGTCAAATCTACTAAAAAACAGTGACCATCGGGCCTGCCGTGAGTCAGCTTAGCGGATTGTATGTAAGCTAAATTTTTATGGTCAGTCCAGACCAGGAAAGGATGTCCAGCCCCCTCCAGCCAGTGGCGCCACTCCTCCAGGGCGAGCTTGACTGCCAATAATTCTCGGTCCTCCACATCGTAGTTGCTTTCCCTGGGAGTGAGACGACGAGCAAAAAAGGCACAGGGGTACAAATGATTGTGTGGGTCAAACCTTTGAGAGAGTACCGCTCCAACTCCCGTCTCAGAAGCATTCACCTCAATGATGAACTGGCGAGAAGGATCAGGTTGACGCAGGACCGGGGCAGAGGTAAACAGATCTTTCAGCTTTGTCAAGGCAGCCTGGGCCTCTGGAGTCCAATAGAACTGTTTAGAAGGAGAGGTAAGTTTAATCAGGGGGTCAACAACACGGCTAAAGTCTCTGATTAACCATCGGTAAAAGTTGGCAAATCCATTAAACCTTTGTAGCTGTTTTCTGCTGTTCGGCGTAGGCCACTCCGTTACCACCTTGATCTTCTCCGGGTCGGCCTTCACCTGACCACTCCCAATGATAAACTCCAAAAAACTGACCTTGTTAGCGTGGAACTCGCATTTCTCCGCCTTTACATAGTTTGTTCTTGAGGAGTTGCTGAAGCACCTGGCGCACATGTTGCTGCTGTTCCTGTGGGGTCTTAGAGGAGAAATCTCATAGTACGTCATTAATTAGTGCTTGGAAAATGGCTGGAGCGTTGGTTAGCCCAAAAGGCATGACTAAATATTCAAAATGTCCCAGTGCAGTCTTAAAGGCTGTTTTCCACTCATCCCCTTCCCTTATGCGAACCAAATGATAGGCGTTTCAAAGGTCCAGTTAAGTGAAAATAGTGGCCCCGTGAAGTGGCGTGAATGCAGAGTCAATGAGTGGCAAAGGATATTTATTTTTAACAGTTATTTTATTGAGACCCCTGAAGTCGTTGCATGGTCCTAAGGTCTTGTCCTTTTTAGCCACAGAGAAAAAAACAGCTCCTAAAGGTGAAGAGGATGGGCGGATGATACCAGCGGCAAAAGAATCCTGAATATATTGTTCCATAGTCTCTCGTTCAGGTTTGGAGAGGTTATAGAGACGACTGGAGGGCAAGGGAGCACCGGGCAGGAGGTTAATGGCACAGTCATAGGGCCTGTGGGGAGGAAGAGACAACGCCCGGCTCTTACTAAAGACGTCCCCTAGGTCATGGTACTCGCTGGGCAGTCAGTCGCTAGGGAAATCAAAGATTTAAGGTCAGGTGGGTCGTCTCGAGAAATCAGTTCGTCTTTTAATCTGTCACTTAGCCCCTTGACAAAGATAGCCTTTAGCGCGCTGTTGGTCCAGTCCACATCCGCCGCCAATTTCCAGAATTTGATTGTGTAATCCGCCACGGACCTGGTACCCTGAGGGAGACTTAACAGGCGGATGGAAGCATCAGCTTGATAATGCGGGTGATCAAAGATGAGTTTGAGTTCGTCCACAAATCCATCATAAGTCACTTGGTCTAGAGCGGTGTTAGCGAACTTAGCCTCTCAATAAAGCACACATATAGCGTATCTATCATAGCTACAAAAACTAGACAGAGCCAATCGGAGTAATACCACACAGGACAAACGGGGGATACACTAACGATCTGGCGGCGTCTGGAAGAATCCAAAGGAGCCAAGGGGTGGCTTTATTGCAGCTGATCTGCAATAAAGCCACCCCTTGGGCTCCTTTGTACTCCAGGGGTGGCTTTATTGCAGATCAGCTGCAGGTGTGTGATGGGTGGTGCCAGAGTCTCCGCCCCACTCCCGGCAAGGACACAGAAAAGGAGGGGGAGGGAAACAGCACTGAAACACAGGGACAGACTGGACTCTTGACACAACCGTTTTTCAGTTAGTCTCGCTCACCTTTTTGTTGAAAATCAAACCCCTAAACAGGACCATGAATGCTTGAATTGATCACAGACTCCTGAAAATGTTGCTGTGTTTACTAATGTGTACATTGTATCACCATGGTAATTCATGAACATTCAGCAATACATATACATGTAGAACACCCCCAGTGTGATCAGTACAAAGTATCAATTGACATATGCAGTTTATTTTTGTATTTTCCCAAAAACCTTGAAAAAAGACTTTTGGGCTATGAGGCTATCAGTGTTCAGTTGATATGTTCTTTTCTTTTTCCCATCTTAGTTCACAATTTTGTTTGTATTATTTCTGTGATACTATAGAACTGCAACTGTGTTGTCTGTGTGCAGGGTGTGAAGGCCAACATGAAGCGTCTGTACCAGCTGGTGACAGAGGCACAATTCAGCCGCTGCTCCAGACCAGCATTCTACAGGAAGCTCCTCTTCTCCCTCTGCTTCTTCCACAGTATTCTGCTGGAGAGGAAGAAGTTTCTGCAGCTCGGATGGAACATTGTTTATGGCTTTAATGACTCCGACTTTGAGGTAATCATTCATGCACTACATCCCCTCCTTGAACGCCACCTTAACGTGGTGGAGGGGTTTGAGCACCCGAATGATTCTGGGACCCTGGTAGGGTCACCCATGGCAAAAAGGTCCTGGGGGACGGGTCAGACTAAGAACGGTTCAGAAGCCATTCATGATGAGGGATAAAACAAGGCCAGCTACATCGCCCGGATTGGCGCTGCCGGGGCTCCACCCTGGAGCCAGGTCTGGGGTGGGTGCTCGACAGCACCTGGTGGCCGGGCCTTTCCCCACGGGTCCCGGCCAGGCTTAACCCAAAGGAGCGACGTGGGGGCATCCTCCCTTGGACCCACCAACTACAGGAGGATCCGTGAGAGGCTGGTGCAAAGAGATCTGGGTGGCAGTCGAAGGCGGGGGCCTCGATGACCGGATCTCCAGACATGGAGACTGGCTCTGGGGACATGGAATGTCACCTTGGTGGGGAGGAAGGAGCCTGAGCTTGTGTGGGAGGTTGAGCGTTACCAACTAGATATAGCCGGCCTCACCTCCATGCACAGCTTGGGCTCTTGAACCCAACTCGTGTAGAGGGGCTGGACTCTCCATTTCTCTGGTGTTGGCCGTAGGGAGAGGCAGGGGGGGGGGGGGGGGCTGCGTTTTTGCCCCCA
>JACM01071272.1:0-11461 GCA_000787095.1 Periophthalmodon schlosseri | reverse complement strand
CAATTTCACGTAACATAGGACCTTTAAGAATCTAACTGGTCCTTTACACATCGGTCCAGAGGATATAAGAGCCTTGTTGGTGATTAAGAAGGTTGCACAGCAGGAAGTGCACACGCCCCTGTACTTTGTCTTAATAGCAGTTATAAATAAGCCATGTTTAAGAGGGAGCTGCAAACCCAACCAAACCAGACTCTGTTTATCTCAAGCTCTACGTTTCGAACTGTGGCAGAGACAGACAGAGAGAGAATTGGTTTGCTGATTTATGACTCATCATGAGCAGAAAGACATGGGCCTCGTGCTGTTTGATGTGCTGTGAGCTTCAAGTGTTTTACAGTATTTTTGGTTATGGAATCAAAACTGTGAGTACTTATAATATCTGATCACTTTAAAGGTCCACTACGTAACTTTTCTGGTGAAGGGTCTGCCCCGTTTTTCTATTATTGTGGATGTTTTTTGCTCAGAAATACCTTGAAAAATACATTCACATGGTGAGTCATTTTTAGTATTATGACCATAATACTAAAAATGACTTTGGTACTAAGGAAAAGGCTTGATACTCAAAAGTGATTTAAACACCACAATGATAATTAAAAAATGCTATTTATGAGACAATACAATGCAATTTTAACAGTAAATAACTTATATTCTTTATGTAACCATGTGATCTTATACTACTTCTAATAAAGCTCACCATCATTCAGGAAAGACCTTCCACCAAAAAAGTTCCATAGTGCACCTTTAAGCATAGACTGTACACATAAATGGACATGGCTAACCCGCTAGCCGCCATGTTCCAAATAGAAAGTGATCATGGGCGCGCTTCCAGCTCCATCGACTCCAATTCACTTTGTAATGAAAAACTGTGGCTCCTCTCTCTGTAACGGCTGCTCTCAGACTCGTCATTTTGGTCTTAAAATGTTCATATTAACCCGCTCTACATGATCCTGGTGTTTTTATTTCACTATTGTGTCTGTAAATCAAGATATGAATATTAATAACAGACAAATCGGGCACCTTCTTTCCCTGAGGTTGCTCCCATTAGCATTAGCAACAGGTTTGACAGCGTTGCTAAGTGCCTGCTCCCTGCTAAACCAGCAGTGTAGGCGGGAAGGAGCATTACCTTCAACAGCCTCGCTCTGGATTGGCTCTTTGGTTGCTATGATACTCGTGGTCGGAATTCTAAACATGGAACTGGGCTTTAAAATGGCCCCTATAACTGCTAGGCTAAATGAGCTTCATTTGACTGGAGCCGGACGCTATGTGTGACGTCACACTCAGTTAGTCCACTTCTTTATACAGTCTATGCCTTTAAGACCTATATCCCGTTGACCTACATACACAAAACATATGCAAAAAATGTAATTGTTATCATCTATAACTTGCAAACAATAACAAACCAGATCCCAACTGTCACTCAATGTTCCCCGATTATCCATTCTACACACCAGCATGATGACCTAGCATACAAAAGAGGGTTATTTCCAGATTGGTAACCTATGCTGGGAAGCTATAAAGGGCTCCTAAAGTGAATTGTAATTGGATTTGGGTCTGCTGGGTCCGTCTGGGTTTCCATGGACTAAATGTGATCAATGCTGAGGGACGAGACAGGTCTGTAAATGTGTTGGAGCTTGTCTATGATAGAGTTACCTCACTCTGTCCTCACACCTGCAGCTCACACTTACACAAGCATTATTCACAGCGTACACAAGCGCAACAGATATTTTATTCTTAATCGTCCCTGTACAGTTGTTGATCAGATAAGCAAAGTAAAGGCCAGGGATGCAATACAGATATGCTATCATTTCATTGCATTATTTTTCTTCCAATACATGACAGAACTGACATATTGTACAGTTTAGTTTCTCGTGTGCTTTTTCTGTATTGTTAAAGGTCCTATATTACACAAAATTGACTCTTGTGAGCTTTACGCCATGTTATAATGTTGTTACCTCCTCAAAAACATACCTGGAGTTGTGTTTTGTTTCATTCACACATGTTTGAGTAACACTTTATTATTAGTCTGTGTACATCTCCAAAGCTCAAAATGCTCTGTTCCAGTTACCTTTTACCGCTTCTTCAGTAGAGACTGGCAATTCCAGGGCTGAAATCATCTAAATGATTCTAGTGAAGGTGTATGGAGTTTAAAAACACAGTGGAGCTCTTCCTGTATTACCACATGACATCACAAGGTGGAACAGCTAAACGTTTGTCTGCAGCTATCTCTTCATATTAAAGTGTTAATAAAAAGCTTTGTGTGTAATTTTTAGGCAGTAAATCGACCAAAACAAAATATCGGTTTATGCTGGAGATTTAAGGCCGATAGCTCATACACTAATAAGTCCAAATATCGGCCAAATATCTCTAATTGAAAAGCACTTAGTGATAATAGTCGTTCAGGCTGCGATCATAAAAAAGTCTACTTCCCTAATCGAAGCCAAAAGACATTTCAGACAAGACCCCTGGGCTTGTTGAAGTAGTATATTCTGACACCATGAGTCACAGCTTTGAAATCTTACTCGTTAAAAGAGAGAGTTGCATAAGGAAGGACATTCAGTATAAACCCCATTCCAAACCACTTTACAAAACACTGCAAATTATGAGACATTTAACGAGCTTTCAAATAAAAACTTGAAACATATCTTCAGTTGCATGAGGCTTAAATTCAGTTCTGGAAGAAGTGCTCAATTTTTAAGTAAAAGTACAGATACCGGAGCAAAAAAAATACTCAAGTAAAAGTAAAAGTATTCTTTTACTTTTACTTGAGTATTTTTTTTGCCATGAAAAAGTCTATTTAAAGTGCCCATATTACGCTATTTTATGATCTATGTTGTAATGTTTCCTCATCACAAACAGACCTGGAGTTGTGTTCTGTTTCATTCACACATGTTTAATGCACAAACCCTGAATATTTAGGCATATTTAACACTCTGTTCCACCTTGTGATGTCATGTGGTGATACAGGAAGTGCTCTGTGTTTTTAAACTCCATACACCTTCACTAGAATCATTTGGATGATTTCAGCCCTGGAATTGACATTTTTAAAAAAAATTGAACTAACGGTAAAAGGTAGCAGTTAACTTGAAAACTACCACTTCATGACATCACAAGGTGGAACAGAGCATTTTGGGCTTTGGAGATGTAGACAGACTAATAATAAAGGGTTACTCAGACATCCGTGAATGAAACAAAACACAACTCCAGGTATGTTTTTGAGGAGGTAACAACATTATAACGTGACTTAAAGCTCACAAGAGTCAGTTTTGTGTAATATAGGAGATTTAAGTAAAAGTATTAAAGTACCTGTTTAAAAATGTACTTAAAGAGTAAAAAGTAAAAGTATTTCACCCAGATTTTGAGTCTTATAAAGCTTCAAATGTAATGATTTTGATAAAGATTTGAGCTGAATTTTGTTCAGTAGAAACAATTAAATCCAGTTGTTTTTATTTGTATATTTTTGTTTTGCTCAGACTATGAACGTGTTAAAAATAAACCCTCAGCCTTTTTAGCAGGTCTCAAACAATAATAAAAAATACTTACTTACTTACTTTTCAGTCCAAAAATGTAATGGAGTAGAAAGTAAAGATACATGCTCTCAAATGTAGTGTAAAGTAAAAGTAAAAAGATACCTAAAATTTACACTTGAGTACAGTACTTTACTACTTTTACTTCAATACATTCCACCACTGCTTAAATGACTTTAAATGTCTGTTTATGTCCAGCCATAAAACAGTGTATGACTGAACAAAACTTGACTTTATTATGACCAATATGACAATCACAATTTATGATTCTAATGTATTTTGTGTTATTAAAAACTAATAAAATCACTTTCAATACATATTTATAATCAGTGCCATAATACACGTGCCCATAGTCTGTATAAAGAAGTGGATTAAGTGAGTGTGATGTCACCCACTGCGTTCGGCTCTAGTCAAATGAAGCTCATCGAAGTTAGAGCAGTTATAGGAGCGAATTTGGAGCCGAATTCCATATTTGGAATTCTGACCGCGAGTATCATAGCAACCAAAGACCCAGAGTGAGGCTGATGAAGGTAAGGCTCCTTCTCGCCCGCACCGCTGGTTTGGCATGGAGAGGGTGCTTAGCAACGTTGTCAATCAAACCTGTTGCTAACGCTAGCGGGAGTGACTTTGGGAAAGAAGGTGCCTGATTTGTTCATTATTAATGTTCAATTTTGATTTTGCTAACGCTAGCGGGAGTGACTTTGGGAAAGAAGGTGCCTGATTTGTTCATTATTAATGTTCATATTTTGATTTACGGACACAATAGCGAAATAAAAATACCAGGATCATGTAGAGCAGGTTAATACGAACATTTTAAGACCAAAATGACGAGGCTCACAATTTTTCAATGTAAAGTGAATTGGAGCCAGATTCGATGGAGCAGGAAGCGCGCCCATGATCACTTCCTATTTGGAATGCAGCGACTAGCAGGTTAGCTATGTTCATTTATATAAACAGTCTACGTTTTTTATTGACAATTAAAAAGACCATTAACGATTAGAAATTACTAAATCTTGATCTCGATTAATTGCACAGCCCTACTGCAAACGTGCCTCGTAAAGATAATAATAAGAATAGGTCCTTACTCATCCAGTAGAGGACACCATGACATCATGTGACCTTGACCCCGCCCTAAGAGGATGCAGCTGTCACTCAGAGAGAGAGCAGGGTCAAACCAGCTGCACTAAAGAAGATTAGTGACCGAGACAGCATCTGGGACCCTCCTCACTGCTTCTAATCTAAATAATCTTGTTTTCTATATCCACCTCCATGTTCAGCTGAGAGTAGGGCTTTTCCTGCATCACCCCTATGTTGTTTATACTTTGCTCTCTGGGACGCTGAGCATCCCAGCACAAAAGAACTCCAGAAAGAATAAAACCAGCCTTATAATAGTACAGTTTGATAGTTTAAGCATTTTTGCACATAAAGTCCCAAATCAACATTAAAATGGTTCAAGAATAAGTTTAAATCTGACCTATTCTGCAAAATGGACTTTTCAGAGCTTTTAACCATGTTATAGTTGTTTCTTCTCATTGACCCTCTGAAGTTGTATTTGGAGTGATTCATGTTTGAGTAATCCTTAAATCGCTTATTTTCAAGATGCCATTTGCCAATCAATAATCCTTAAATCGCTTATTTTCAAGATGCCATTTTGCCAATCAATCCCCATTTTCACCTCCACCGGTACACGCCCACTGAGACGTAACCACTTTGTTCTTCAATTTTATTTTCTTAATCGGTGATACACATACGATTCGGCTGCGTTGCGTAGTCATTTTGGTACAAATGAAAAAAAATCCGCTGCTCACTAGTGTGATGTGCAGCTATCCATAGGGGGCGGCGAGAGTTCCACGGCTCTTTGTTTTGATGACGTTTACGGCGACGTCAGCTCCCATTGGACACCGCAGTTTTCTAATGCGGAAATCAGCGGACTTGTTTCTTTTATTAAGTCATTTTATATGAATATTGCAATTTAAAATGTGCAAATTATAACATAATGACCCACAGGTGTCAGAGATTATTACTATAGAGCAGACACAAGCACAAAAGGGCTGATTTAAAGGTTTATGCAACTTTAACCATTGGATTTATAGCACCTTTCAAGACACCCAAAGAGCTTTACATTCTATTATTCATTCACCCCACACTCGGTGGTGGTAAGATATGACTGTGGCCTCAGCTGCCCTGGGACAGACTGACGGCGCTTTGAGCTTTCTGCCATGTTATAACATTGTTCCCTCATGACTTAGAGCGAGGAGCAAAGGGAGGCGGACTCAAGAGTGGCAAAAACAAAACTGAAACTTATTACACATGTTACTACGTTATTTTTGTCAAATATATAATGTGTGATATCCCCTCTTTAATAATCATAGTTTACAACCACATATTTATCCTGTGGAACTAAATATAAGTTTCAAATGAACCCTTTTTGTTTTTTGTCTGAAAATGGTAAACAGTTACATTTTTCAAGGCACTCAAAGCGCTTTACATCAAGGAACTACTCACCCATTCACACACACATTCATACACCAGTGTACACAGACACTGGGGGCGAGGTGGGTTTAGTGTCTTGCCCAAGGACACAACGACAGCATTCATGTGTGGGAGTTGGAATCGCACCGCCAACCTGTGGGTCAGTGGATCTGACCCACAGGTCTCGACATTGATGTTTATGACCAAAACGCCATTCTCTGTTTCACCTGCTGTTAGAACCAAGCAGTGAAGGGCCGATCTGTAGCCTCCATGATAACGACAGACTTGAGACTTGAGTATGAAGGACTACAATGCTAATTCACCATTGACAAACCATTACTCGACTACAGTCATTAGGTGGGCTGCATAAAAACATTCAAACAAACTGGTAAGTAGCTACGCAGTGTTAAAGTTCGATATATCAGTTAAGAAAATACAGACAATAAACAATAATATTGAAACTGACTCATGCCACTGACACAATAACCCTGCAGCAGAAACTATTCTTAATGTTTTTTAAGGCGCCCCGTTCCAAATAGGAAGTGATCATGGGCACACTTCCGGCTCCATCGACTCCAATTCACTTTACATTGAAAAACTGTGGCCCTCTCTCTGTAACTGCTGCTGTCAGGCTCGTCATTTTCGTCTTTAAACGTTTGTATTAACCCGCTCTACCTGATCCTGGTGTTTTGATTTCACTATTGTGTCTGTGATTCAAGATATGAACATTAATAACAAACTGCCGCACCACAGATTTAGCATGGAATGGGCAGGAAGGGGTGATATCTTCAACAGCCTGGCTCCAGATTGGCTCTTTGGTTGCTATGATACTCGCGGTCGGAATTCCAAATGTGGAACTCGGCTCCAAATTCGGCGCTATAACTGCTCTAGCCTCGATGAGCTTCATTTGACTGGAGTCGAACGCTATGGGAGATGTCACACTCACTTAGTCCACTTCTTTATAGAGTCTATGCTCCTGCAGAGATAGTAACTGAAAGAATTGAAATCATCTGAATGACATGCCAAAAACAGTGGTAGAAATGTGCCAAAGGTCAGGTAATTTTCAACGTTTTAAAATGACAATTATTATTCATGGACTGTAAAGTTATTTTAGCTCATAAATACTTTTCTGCTCTATATCTTCAACATTTTAACGCAGTGAACATAGCACAACCTGTTCTCTATCCTGTCTGCACCAGTCTCATTAAAGTTTCATCTGAGCCTGTTCAAACAACTATAAAAGCTCCCTTTGACTCTCCAGGCCACATGGGGGCACTGGCATTTCAACATTTAAATGCATGTAAACTGTTCTCTTGTAGAAAATACCATCTGCATACACAGTTAGCTGTTTTATTTGCATATTTAGTATTGCTGGTGTTTGTCATGATTTAAAGGTGCACTTGCATGTCTCCATGGAGATAATATTGATTTGCCTTGAATGTTTCACAATATGGCTTTAAAGGGTCCATATTACGCTATTTGTTGATCTGTTATAATGTTGCTTCCTTGTTAAAAACATACCCTGATTTTTGTTTTGTTTCATTCACACACAAACCCTGCATATTTAGTCTGAGTTCTTCTCTCAAACTGAAAACACTCTGTTCCACCTTGTGAGTCATGTGGGTCTCAAACTGAAAACACTCTGTTCCACCTTGTGATGTCATGTGGTAATACAGGAAGTGCTCCACTGTGTTTTTAAACTCCATACACCTTCACTAGAATCATTTGGATAATTTCACCCCTGGAATTGCCCATCTCTACTGAACTAAAGGTAAACGGTAGATGCTAACTTGAAAACTACTGCTTCATGACATCACAAGGTGGAACAGAGCATTTTGAGCATTGGAAATTACAGGTGTTTAAATTGCTAAACCAATACCTTGAAAAACATGCTTTCTTACTGTGAGCAGGGCCACCTCTCCACAGATTTGACCTGTAACCTGTCATCTGCCTGTATAGATACTTTGACGTCACACTGTGCAATAACATCTGAGTGGAGGCAAGCAGGTGTCAGACTCTTCACCGGAAAAGTTACCTAATACAACTTTAATGCATCAACTTTGCAGCATAGCAGATCTGTCAGCGAGTGTCTGTATTTTAACCCGTCACAGCCTCATACGAAATCAAAGAGACAGCTGCGAGGAAGTGTGGAGTGAGGAGGGAGGAAATCCATCCTGTTGTTCTATATTTACCACAATCCCAATAGTAGCTCCAGTACAACGTCTGTCTCATGTTCTGCAGTGAAATAAAGCTCCAGCAGCAATCTGGAGTTAGTACGGGCCCTTCCACAGCACTACAGATGCTTTTAACAATCATTTCAGGCAACGCACTGGGAACATGTGAGAAAATAGAACATTTACAGCATTTATAGCATTTAGAAGAATATTAACTTGTTTCATTTCAAAGCACATCACTCCCAAACTAGAGCCTGTGCGAGTATCCATAGAACAATATACTAGGATGATACGCCAAACCAACAGCTGTGTGTGTAGACATGACTGAATCTCAAGATTGATTCTAATTGGTGGAAGAAGTACTCCATTTTGTTACTGAAGTAAAAGTACAGATACAGAGGCAAAAAGTTCCTCAAGAAATAAAAGTACAGATACAGAGGCAAAAAGTTACTCAAGTAAAAGTAAAAGTATCACATTAAAAAATCTACTTAAGTTAAAGTATTTAAGTGCCTGTTTAAAAATGTACTTTAAGAGTAAAAAGTAAAAGTACTTCACACAGGTGTTGTTCATTTGTTAAAGTGTAAATGTAGTAATACTGATTAAAAATGACACCTATTTTGGTCACAGTAACAATACGAATCCATTTCTTCATTTTTCTCATACATTTTATGTATTTATTTTTGTTTGCTCAAAGCCAAAGCTTGAACTGGAAAGAGTCAGGATGTTACCATGAACATGGTCAAAATAACCCCTCAAATCAAATGAAAAATACTTTTTACTTTTCAGTCCTGTTTAAAAATGTAGTGGAGTAGAAAGTACAGATACTGTTCTCAAATGTAGTGATGTAAAAGTAAAAAGTATCCACTGTAAAATGTACTTAAGTTAAGTACAGATACCTAAAACCAGTAACGTGCAGATACCGATACCAGTCTGATACCACATAAGTGTGAAGGAGACTAAGGATACTCAGTGTTGTTACAGCACAAGAAATAAAAGTCTGTCTCTCAAGAAAATCTACAGGAATAAATGAGTTTTTGAGACTAAAGTGTCAGAGTCACATGTGTGTCTAATGTCTAATGGTGTCTGAGTGTCTAATGGTCCTGATGATGAGTTGAGCTGATTTAAGCTCTTTCACTTTTCTCCTTGGATAAAAGAGCGAGGATAAAAACAGCAGTGAGGAAAAAGACCTCATCCTCAGAGCACATGGATCATTATGCAGAATAAACAAAGTCCATGTTAGCGCTGTGGTCGTGTTAGTGCTGTTATGTTTTTTTCGATGTTGTGGTGTTAGCGCTATTGCCGTGTTAGTGCTGTTGTCGGCTGCACTCTCCGTAGTTATTTTATCAAGTTCAACGTCCACTACAAAGGCTAAATGAAGGCTAACATGAATGTCTTTTCTGTTATTATCAGCGTGTTTTAAGTGTCAGCAGAACCTCCACAGTCTGCATTTAACCTGCTCTGAGCGTTAGCGTTAGCATTAGCCACAGACATCAGCAGTGGCAGTGCTCGCATCTACGGGTCTTTATTCTGTAATCGGTGATTTTCGATTGGTGATTTGGTCTGAGTACTCATTGATACAGATACCTGAAAATGTGCAGTATCAGAGCTTTTGCTGATACCAGTATCGGTATTGGAACAACCTGACTTTGGAACACGTCTTGGCATAGGGTAACCAGACGTCCCTATTTACCCGGGGAGATCCCAGTTTTGAGCCCTGTGTCCCCTGTTCCAGCAGATTTATTCAAAACCAGTGATTTGTTCCAGTTTTACACAAGAAATGTCCTAAGTGTCCCTATTTTTGACCAATCTGATCCCTGCCAACAGTAAAGAGGAGAATATATTGCCATTTGTTTGGCTAAAATACAGAAAAAAACATACTTGAAAATGGCCATATGCACTCTTCTGTCAGTTCAACAATGTTACGTGTTCTTTTAACAATTGTATTTATACCAAAAATCCCAACCTGGATGTGTCCCAGTTTTGAATTTTGAAAATCTATCACCCTAGTCTTGCACTAATTGTCGATTGCTCTCAACACAGACATGTCCTGGTTCACACATTGGGTCACAGGTCAGGGGTCAAAACAACATTGTGAAGGTTTTGTGAGAGGAGGGCAGAGGAAGGTGAGAGTGATCCGTGCGTCACTATGTTTGCAGTGAAAATACACAGAGCCAGTGTGCAGCAGTACAAGAGGAGGACGCTGTAAACGCCTGTGTCTCGTGGTGTTTTCACGTGGACATGCTGAGGAGCGCTGGCAGGACCGTGCTGTGTGGGAATGACACTGGTTTGTTTTCATCCTGGGTTTTTGTTTTTTTTAAGCTCATTTCACATGTGGATTATGTTACCTGAGTTTTTCATAAGAGGGGTAACAAGAGGTACCACTTATAAACAAGAACAAGTAACTAGGCCTGTCACGATAACACATTTTGAAGTGCGATATATTGATTCTGAAAATATCACAATAAACGATAATATTGAAATTAATTTTTACCACTTACAGAATAAACTTAAAACAGGATAATCAGGGGTGGTGCCACGGGGGGCTTGAGGGGGCACTAGCCACCCCTAGAATGGACCAATGCACCCCCATAGCTCCCCCAAAGAATTTTCCCCACTTTCATAGCACATCCAATTTCAACTCCTACTATGAAAAAAAAGTGCGACTTATAGTTCGGAAAATACGGTAAAAATGTTCAAATGGCAACCGCAAAATGAGACTACAAACGTTCCAAATGAACTTAATAAGCACTGAAGACCTTAGCCCCCCTTTAGCTCCTCCAACCAAAAATGTCTGGCTCTGCCCCTGGGGATAATCATAGTAAACCCTTTTCTATGTGAATCATTTTAAACATAATGAGGCCAGCGATATATAAACAGCGCAATGAAACACTAAAGTAGTTAGTTCTAGTATCTATAATATGTCATGTAAGTTAATTATTGGACCATCTACAACTCAAATGTCATCATATAGGCCTAAAAATGTCCTCACTAGTGCAAAGAAATATATAACTATATTTTTTCAGGCTAAATATATTAATCTGCATATACTGAATGATAAGTTGATATAGTAATCATCATGACAGGCCTACAAGTAACACCTGGAATTGTACTACCACTGTGTACAGAACATGCAGGAGGAGAGCTGACTTTATATTGTCTACTGTAGGTCTAGTCTAGATATAGGCAAGGCAAGTTTATTTGTATAGCACAATTGGTACACAGAGTAATTCAAAGTGTTTTACGGAATAATAAAGACATTAAACTCATAATACAACAAATCAAAAAATAAATAAT
>KN483126.1:4928-22479 GCA_000787095.1 Periophthalmodon schlosseri | reverse complement strand
ACCGCTCTTTCACAATCTGAGCCCGATGAATCCTGGCATTGTCGTCTTGGAATATGCCCGTGTCATCAGGGAAGAACAAATCCATTGATGGAATAACCTGGTCCTTCAGTATATTCAGGTGGTCAACTGACCTCATTCTTTGAGCACAGACTGTTGCTGAACCTAGACCTGACCTGTATAGGAGGCCCGTTCCTATTTGCTTAGGTAAATCCAGGTGGCGACTTTTTTTTTGGCCAGGCACTGTAGATACTAGTATTAATAATTTAAAGTTTTCACATGTGTTTGAGGAAAATGTGTCTGGTCCCAGTGCAGATATATTGTATAAGCAGTTGTTGAGGTCTGCTGCGTGCTGATAATCAGGAAGTGCGTGCTAGTTGTTGTCAGCATTTCTGTGGCGGCAAAACTCCGCACCGGTCTCTGAGAGTTGTGAAAAGCACTTATAAACTCATCACGGGGAGTAATTAGGATACTCTGAATGCATAAAATAAGTGAGGAATACGTTTGGACCACAGCAAACTGTTTAAAATGAACTAGTTTTAGGTACAGATACAGCAGGAACAGTACGGAAAAGGGTTAAAAAGGGGTCATTTAAGGTCACGGTGTCAGCGGCGTAAAGTAGTTTCAATATTACAGTTTGTTGTGATAAACCGTCAACTCTGCACACTGTTTTTCTTGAGTTCTGTGAGTAGGAAGCTAGCATATATTTGTTTTTACACGCCAACAACACGTTTTTCTCACCCCACCGTTCGACTCTCAGAACCTGTTTCTACAGCTTATTCCTGATGAATCCCTCTGAGGTTTGAGTCGAACCAGCGTTTGATAATGTCTCGGCGGTCTGTTACATCTATTCACCACGGGCCTATTACAACTACAGAAAATTAGCACTGTTTCAATTATCAACCCCCCGAGGAAGGAGAAAGTGTGGCTAAAGCTTGAATTAGATCAGCCCATTTATCAGAATGAACACAGCTGGCGTGGTCCTGCTTTAAGTGCAGGCATAAAGCCCTAATTACAGGCCTACAGGCAGTTTGAGTTCACCCAAGTCAGATTAACACATTTATGTGACATTGTGTTAAGACACTAATTGGGCTGTTGAAGTTTTTTTCTTTTCTTTTTTCTTTTTTTTTCTTTTATAATGATTCTCGTCTTGTTTTAAAAAGTTCATTCATTGTTACTCTTTTTCAAAATAATAGTCTTCGGGTAACCACTCCACCGCTGATTGCGGTTGGGCTTTAACTGAAGCCACACGCGGCGGTTTTGTGCTCGGACCAAATATTTCTGCTTGGCTGAATTAGAAATCAATCATTGGAGTTTCTTACTCTTAATTCTAGCAGAAAATTGTCAATTTATCTGTCAGAGTTGGGAAAAAAACACATTTTTACTTTTAATTAACTTTAGTCACATGGGTCTGCCATGTACCTTAATTAAACTCACTGTGTAGCAAGCTGCTACTTACTCCACATTGTCTTGAGATCTAGGGTTAGAAGAAGTGTTGCAATTGTGAGAAAAACATCACAATAGAAATGAATAAGTAAAAAATGTGCAGTTATTATTGTTTTCTATACAGTTAAAGAGCTCATATCACGCTGTTTTCTGAGCTGTGTTATAATGTTTCCTCATCACAAACATATCTGGAGTTGTGTTTTGCTTCATTCACACATGTTTATCACACAAACCCTGTGTATTTAGGCTGAGTTCTTCTCTCAAACAGAAACACTGTTCAGAAAACAACTCCAGGCGCGTTTCTGAGGAGGTAACAGCATCATAACATGGCTTAACGCTCAGAAGAGTCCATTTTGTGTAATATAGGACCTTTAAATTGGTTCACTGATAATTGTATAAACACAATTATCAATGAACCAAAACGTTTTGACTTCCCTAATTGTTACGAAGTTCATTATATTGCACCAATTAATTGTGTAGGTACATGCAATATATCAAGTGTGCTATGAAATCAAGTTTTGTTCAGCTTCATTTTCAAAGACTGCAGCGGAAGCTTTTCCCCCTGAACCTGTTCTTTTACAGCTCTATTCTACATTAGGCTAGAGGTGAAAAGCGGGTCTGATTGCTCTTGCACCCTGGGCTTTACGGGGGCACATTTACACACAGGAGGCGCCCAGTGGAGCGTGAGGGTGCTGACGCGTTCACCTTGTCTGAAGTACTTTGTTTGCGAGCTGGGGGTTAACGCGGCGCCCCCTCTCCTCTTTAATATGTATGTGCGTCTGTGTGTTTGTAACAGGACAGGCTGCAGGTGAGCGGCGGAGTGCTGACCATTAGCAGTCTGAATCTGGCTGACATCGGCATGTACCAGTGCGTGGCCGAGAACAAGCACGGACGGGTGTTCACCAACGCCGAGCTCCGAGTCATCGGTAAGACGGGGATGCACGTTTGTGGCGGAACAACACAGCGCAAGGCAATAAGGGGGGGTTAGGATTCAGAATAATGTGAGCCGTTTGACTGTTGATGTCACAGTACTAAAAGTTATGGTGTTGTAGTAAAAGAAAAATGAAAATCTGTCAACTGGACAAAAAGTTGAAGGAGTGAAATTGACAGATTTGAATTTTTCTTTCACTATGGATCATACCTGGACGACTGAGGGATTACACAGACTTATACTGTTATAGTTTTTATGTTTTTTTTATATATTTTTTAATATTATCGTGTGATTTGATAGAGGCTCTGATATAGATCAAGACCATTCTAAATACGTTGCTGGTTTAGTCCAAGTTTTGTGTTTTGATACGAAAAGGCAGCAAGTAGATATTGAAACAAGACCATCCAGATTAAGGTTGAGTTCAGACTTTCATTATTACCACATTTAAACTGGTTCCAAACTGGGACTAAATCTGTAACATCATCAGGACTAAACCAGGTCTAAAATAGGACCAAACCAAGTAGAACAGGACCAAACTAAGTCTACTAGAACTCAAATTGGGCTCAAACCGGGACCAAACATGGACAAGTGTAAAGGCACCTTAACAAACACTGACTCTAATAGATGGATCCAACACCAGACATACAAGAGGTACATAAGGTTACACAAATACGAGTTTGAAACACCAACGTTTTCGTCTTGCAACTGCAACTTTTGAAATATACTGAAGAAATGTGAGCTGAAGAAAGTCTAAAACATTCAAAACCGGCCAGTCAAAACCGCAAGAACAAAAAGTGTCGAGTTGGGTTTTGTGACTGGAGGTTCTCTGAGGGAAAACAGCAGGTAGATTTAGAGCAATTTGGACTAGTGTTCTAGTCCTGGTTTAGTCAAGTTTTGTGTTATGATACAAAAAGGCAACAAGTAGATTAATATGAACAAGACCATCCAGATTAAGGCTGCGTTCAGACTTGCACCATTACCACATTTAAACTGGTTCCAAACTGGGACTAAATCTGTAACATCACCAGGACTAAACCAGGTCTAAAACAGGACCAAACCAAGTCTACTAGAACTCAAATTGGGATCAAACGTGGACAAGTGTGAAGTGTAAAGGCAGCCTATGCAACACCAGACATACAAGAGGTACATAAGGCTGCACAAATACGAGTTTTAGACACCAACGTTTTTGTCGTGCAACTGCATCTTTTAAAATATACTGAAGAAATGTGATCTGAAGAAAGTCTAAAATGTTAGTCAGTCAAAACTGCTACTCTACTCAAACTGGGCTCAAACCAGGACCAAACGTGGACAAGTGTAAAGGCACCTTAACAAACACTGACTCTAATAGATTGATCCAACACTAGACATACAGGAGGTACATAAGGCCGTCATGGAAGACTGGAATTATCACTTCAAAAAGTAGAGTCTTTGACGCTAAGAACGTCCAGTCTCTTCTTTCAAAATGGCAGTAATTTCATGACCACATTCGTATGCACCAAGGTGTTTTACAATTTATTTCTTATATTGTCCTGCAAGTCAGAGTCATGGTGCTCTACAATATAGGTTTTCCTTGATTACATTAAACATTATACATGGCGATGTGTATTGCGGCCTCTGATAGCGTGTTCATTGATTCAAGTGCTTAAATTTTCAAACCAAACAAAGACTCCAAAGCTCTTCAGAGACTTGTTTTTGAGCACCATGTTTTTCTCTTCCTCTTGACATTTGCGAAGAGCATAATTCGCACTTTTCTCAACATGTAGCGTCCTCATTATCAAACAGCGCCGGATATAGAACATAGAAATTCATACACCGCGGTAAGTGGTTACACAAATACGAGTTTTAGACACCAACGTTTTCGTCTTGCAACTGATCTTTAAAAATATACTGAGGAAGTGTGAGCTTAAGAAAGTCTAAAACATTAGCCAGTCAAAACCACAAGAACAAAAAGTATCGGGTTGGGCTTTGTGACTGGAGGTTCTCTGAGGGAAAACAGCAGGTAGATTTAGAGCAATTTTCACTCTGTTCTGATCAAGCTGAGATGACCCAAGAGCCACTTTCCAACAGATTTTGGGGATTGTCAATTTGGACGATTTGAAATCCTCTGTCTGGTCTTTAGACGCCCGATGTGACACTTAATATAACGGTGTCCTTTGATAACCCACACACCTACCAACTTCGACGACTTGACTTGTATCATGGCTTTGTTATCAGAAAGGATGGCAGTTCAAATCCCACTGTCCTTGTGTCCTCGGGCAAGACCCCTTGGCTCTCTCGCCATCACGTGGATCGTGTTACGGTTTGATGAGGATGGAGAAAGCGTTGGTGCAGAATGGCAGCTACATCTCTTGTTAGTCCGCCTCGGGGCAGGTATGGCTACAGAGTGAGATTAATTGTGAATATGGATTACAGTAAAGTGCTTTGAGGAGCTTGTGAATCTTAGAAATCCAGAGATACATGCGTGATTTTCTTCGTAGAGTAAATCATCGTATATCACGGAAGCTTTACATCAAACCTTTAAATAAAACCTCATTATCAACATGTATTTCTAGCACTAGTTCATCTATATAAATTCAAAAGTGTGATAGTTAGATCATTATTTAACAATGCAATTATTTCAATTTATCTTATTTACAGCTCCTCATGAGTTTCTTTTCTCCATCAAGTTGTGAAAGTGTGACTAATGTGTGAAATAGAGTTGGAAAATGCATAAATCAGTAATGATGTGTTTGTGTTACATAGGTGCCAACATTAATTCATTAATCACAATCATGACTTTTTTTATTTTTAGAAGCAAAGTTCATTTCAGTGCTATCCTTTCTTCAGAAGTTCTCCAAATGCTTTTTATGTCACATTTACCTTACTTTATCATTTCATAAAGATGGTGACTTGGAGAACGGAGATCTATTAACTAGACAATGTGAATGAAAGAACATTAAAGAGGACCTATTGTGCTTGTGTCTGCTCTATAGTTATAATCTACGACACCCGTGGGTCATTATGTTAGAATTTGGACATTTTAAATCGCCGTATTCATCTAAAACGACTTAATAAAAGAAACATGTCGTCTGACTTTCGCGTCAAAAAAATTCGGTGCTAATGGGAGCCGACGTCAAAGTAAACGTCATCACAACAAAGAGCCGTGTAGCTGTCATTCTACGGATAGATGCAGATCACACTAACGACTACGCAATGCTGCCGAATCCGATTAAGAAACTAAAACCGAAGAACAAAATAAGTACAGAAAACAAGGATTGATCGGCGAGATGGCGTCTTGAAAATAAGAGATTAAAGATTAGTAAACTTGCACAGGATTGATCGGCGAGATGGCGTCTTGAAAATAAGAGATTAAAGATTAGTCAAACTTGCACGAATCACTCCAAAAACAACTTTAGAAGGTCAATGAGAAGAACAACTATAACATGGTTAAAAGCTCTGAAAAGTCAATTTTGCAGAATAGGTCTGCCTTAAGACTTTGACTGTAAATCTGTAATCCTGAATAACTGTTAAAATGTTCTGTTTCCTCCCACAATAATCTTAACACAAACATTTGGCATCCCCGTGTTATAGTGTTGTATATGTTATAATGGCACAGTGGCTCGTCTCCGTCAGTGGAGCCGGGCTGTGCGTCCACTTTGAAGAACATTGTGCTGACTCGGGACTCGTACCGAACACAAGCAGACGCCAGAGTCATTAAAGGAGCAGATACAAAGACTGCCCCTCCTTTCACACGCGTTCAGAGCCTCATCCTTAATGCACGATGGCCCACTGGAGAAAATGTATAGGACGAAGCGAAAACACCAACGTAGTCCTTTTAGGAAATGAACGTACTTTGCTCTTTATCCCGTTCTTTTGAGATATATGGTGTAACAGGAGTGACCTAACTAATGGAAACCGTGGCCTGATGCTTTCTACCTTTCAATAAATACATTTTCACACTTTTAAGTATGAAAGAGCTGTGTACGTGGTCACTGAAAACCGACAGTACTCCAGCCTTGTTTGACCTCTAGGGAATAAGGCAATAAGTAGTAGTCGTAGTAGTCGTAGTAGTAGTAGTAGTAGTAGTCATACTATGAATGAGTTTGTATTTTATCTCTAGTGTTTTAGGGCTGTTTGAAACTGATAAAAAAAAATCTTGTGAAATTGGACATTTATAATTGTATTGTTTTACTTGGATATTCAAACTGGATATTCAAAAAAACATTGACTGACTAAATCTCTCAGCCTCTCTGCAACTTCTCCTTTAGCGGATATGGTACATGAGCGCTGCATTTTACTGGACAACGGAAAATGATTCTGCTATTCAATGAGTAAATTTAATAATGATGTTTTAGTATGCCTGACATCTTATTTAATTCACTATATATATTTATATATTTCTGCCTAAAGCAGGTCCCACAGGTATGGGACCTGCGTTCAGGGCTTACCTCCCTGAACAAAGCGCAGTGCTGTGGTAGGTTTGGTTTGCCTCAGGAACATCTCCAGGACCTCCTCTCTGGTGTAGTCTGTCTCATCCTCCACCTCACAGATGGTGCAGAGTTTTCTCTTTGGAAAGGTGAGCTCAGGCCACACAGGTGCAGCAGCTTTGGCCTTAGGAGTCTTCACTGTGGAAGGCTGAACGTCGATCACAGTGGAGAGGTCGCCTCCATGGACCAGATGAAGTTCTGTGGTAGGATTGGTCTTTGCGATGAAGAGATCGAGGATCCTTTTCTGCTCAGGTAGAAGTTCATGATCTCTCTTCTTGAGAGCAGGGAAGTCCCAGGTATTGGCCTTTAGCCTTTTGAGTTGACTCAGGGTCTATGAGACACTGGTTCATTCTGCACAGGGCAGAAATGTGCCATGAAGATTGAGTGATTTCCATTGTTTTGTACGTTCAGTGCTGAGCTCTGTCATGTGGAGGCGTTCAGTTCGAGATACTGTTGAATAATGGAGGCTGAGAAAATTCCGTTTAAACCACAATGTTCAGTTTGGTGTCATCAGGTCGTCATGTGAACAGGTCGTGGCCATTTGGAATTATTCTCTGATTGGTTACTGGACGGCCAATCAGGATGTCAGATTTAATTCAAAAACATTGGACTATTTTCTTCCAAACAAGTTCAAAAAAGATTTATTATGAATGCATTTGTTTATTCTGCTGTGGGTTTTGTAAATTTAGATGATTATAGCAACTACAAAATAATCTTTATGCATATAAGAAAAGGCAAGGCAAGTTTATTTGTATAGCACAATTTATACACAGGAAAGACATCACAATAAAACAAATAAAAACATAAATAATCACACATAATTATCATAAATTAAACATTAACAAATAAACATTAAAAGATAAAAGTGCAGAATAAAAACCTTTCAGCCATATGCAGCTAAACAGAACCGTTTGGAGCCTGGATTTAATACACAATAAACTGGTCAGACTATTGTATTTCATTTATTTATTTTAGATTGAACTGACTGCACAATACATGTAAAAGTAGCTCAGTGAAATTAGTTTTTAGTATTTAGTAGTATTTTACTGTAGAAATAAACTTCTAAAGACAAGATGCAAAGCTTCTTTTGCTCTTTACTCATTCAGTCCACCCTGTAAAACTAATATGAATGATGTAAGACAGGACACATATTTGGTTAGAAAAGATAGATCTACTTTAGAAACAGGAATTCAATTAGCCTGTGTTTTGTATATACTCACTCTAAAACTAAAGCAAGAATAAGTTAGAACCCCAGATACTGCAGACAGATTTAAGTCAAGTCATCAAACTGACTACAGTGGAGTAGAAAGTATCATATTTATCTTGGAAATGTAGTACAGTCAAAGTAATAAGTATCCATCAAAATACAACTCAAGTAAAGTACAGAGACTCAAAAACTGCACGTAAAGGTTCTATATAACGCAGAATTAACTCTTGTGATCTTTAAGTCATGTTAGAATGTTGTTGCCTCATCAAAAACATATCTGGAGTTGTGTTTGTTTCATTCACATGTTTGAGTAACTCTTTATTATTAGTCTGTCTACATCTCCAAAGCTCAAAATGCTCTGTTCCACCTTGTGATGTCATGAAGCGGTAGTCTTCAAGCTAACCGCTACCTTTTACCTTTTGTTCAGTAGAGATCGGCAATTCCAAGGCTGAAATCATCCAAATGATTCTAGTGAAGGTGTGTGGAGTTTAAAAACACAGTGGAGCACATGACATCACAAGGTGGAACAGAGTGTTTTCCGTTTGAGAGAAGAACTCGGCATAAGTATGAAGGATTTCTGCGTTAAACGTGTGTGAATGAAACAAAACAAAACTCCAGGCTGTTTTTGATGAGGAAACAACATTAGAACATAGATCAGAAAATAGTGTTACATGAGCTCTTTAAGTAAATGTATTGTTTACAGTTTGAACAAGTTTTGGAAAATGTAATTAAATAGACAACAATATACAGTTGTACAATATAAGTAAATGGAATGATGAATATATTAATGCAAACATACCTTCAGTTACTGTTGTGCTAGAGAGATATGAGATCCATTTGTTAAACTATTTAGGGAACAGGTCTCCTCCTTGATTTTCGAACAATGTGCCGGGAACACTGCTGTGCTTGGAGGGAGTGCCAGGCGTGCCTTGACAAAAAGTCCAATTTCAGTTATCGCACAGATTTAATTGAATAATTTAACATTTCGGAAGGTCCAGAGCAACCGCCTGATCTCCAAAAAGCAAAACAATCCCCATTATAGACTCCGCTCTCAGTGACAAGCACAACATAGCGACTATTTTTTTTCAAAAACATGCAATTTGGTAATATTTTAGTATCTAGCATGTCACGAAATCTTTCCAACCCAAAAAGTACCATGACTCAAAAAAGGTTTAAAAGCACTGGTTTGGCTGATCTCACGTCTCAGCAAAGTCCCTGATAAAATATTAATGATAAAGTCACTATTGCCTCGAAATCTATTGACGAGCTCTCCATTTTAAGCATTCGCCGTATTAAAATGTGTTTGGTACATCCATCTTGAACCACTTCCCCTGTTATCTCCCCCTCACAGCCATCGCTCCAGACTTCTCTCAGAACTTGCTGAAGGCCCAGACTTTGGCCCGACTCGGCGGCGACATCTTGATCGAGTGCAAGCCTCGGATGTCTCCTCGGGGCGTCATTTCGTGGAGGAAGGGCAAGGAAGCGCTGCGGGAAAGCCACAGGTATTTACTTTTAGCCTACAGTGTCTTTGCCAAACATACTGTCTACAATGTTTAGCTCATCTACCTCACTTTGGCATCTTATCAGTTTCCTTATTAATCCCAGCTTGGTAGTCACTGTGCCAGACTGCAGTGAAAAATATGACGTAATGCTATTTGAATTACACACAGAGGAGTCGAGAAGCCAAAAATTGTACTCAAGAAAGAGTAACGTTACTTCAAAGTAATAGTACAAAGTTGCGATCCAAGAATTTAAGAGTAAAAATACTTGGGGAAACTACAACTCAAGTAAGATTGTAATAGTAACCAGCCAGGAAGTAATAGCTGATTTATAATTTTAAGTTTAAGTAATTGGAAGGATAAAACAATAAAATAATGCGAGTGTGGTATTTTCAAAAGATAGATGATGAAAAATAGAATCAAATCTGAAGAGAAACCGCAACTTCTACTCAAGTAAGAGCACTGTAACTTCAAAAAAATATTAGTCAAGTAGAAATGAAAGTACGGTGTCCAAAAACTACTCTGCGAAGTGCATTTTCTTCAAAAAAGTTACGCAATGTAATTAAGTACTACCCACCTCCGATTGCATAACGCTACACAACAAATACATAGCACTCCCCTGGCCTGGCTCCGAGCAGGTTCTTTCTGTTTACTTAAGGTAATTGGCCGTTCCTAGACCGAGACACTTGGATCGATTCACTCCTCCATCAGCTCATTAGCAGTGTGTAAGTCCGGGCGGGTCGTTAGAGCTCAGAGGGTCCACGGTGATGCGGGGGCTGCCACAGAAACAAGCAGGAGACAGGAGAAATCCCCAAAAGAACAGATCAATGGTTATCCACTCAACCGCTCCGACGTTCTTGTGTGATGGTAGCTGGTCACCGGGGGAACCAGCTAGCACCTTGTTTTATTAGAAACCGGGCTAAGTGCAAATCAATGTAATATCGGTGTGAAGTGGAGACGGACAGGGAGAAGTTAATAAGACAAGAGGAAAACCACTACCTGATGGTGCTTCGCTTAGATGTTTCTCGTGTGTGGCGAAATACAGGTTGCTTTCTTCTGTTATTACAAAAAAATAAGATATTTTTCAGTATTTGTCAGTTGTTTTTGTAAGCAGGAGAGAAACAAGATCTTTCAGTCGCATTTAGAATCTCAATTTGATGTTTTATTTCATATTTAGGATAATTATGCAAAAGATTATGTGTTGTGTGAAGAATAAACAGAAACAGATAACAAAATATTATATCTTTTGAATGGGGAAAAGTGCTCAAAATGGCGGCCGTTATCAGAAAGCTGAAACCCATCAATTGTTGGGACTAAACATCAGTAGCGTGCGGTGATTTTTATGGGTAGGTAAGCAAATGTGGGCTGGACATCTATATTTAGTCGATAATAATTAATAATGCCGCTTTTTTATACAAACTACATTGCAAATTACAAATGTTTAATGCACTACACATAATGTACATTCATGAACAGCGACAGTGCACTGGTCAGACAGGTGCACTGGTCAGACAGGTGCAGCCTCATGTGTCACAAACGTTCCCTCAAACACAGCCCTGCGTTAGGACAGCGCTCACACTTACCTCTCACAGACGCAAATCAAAGCCACGTCTTTCCTGAAGAAACGTCCTGTATTTCCCTGAAGCGTAGCAGGTCCAGAACAGCCACATGTTCCTCCAGACACGTGTAATGGTCCTGTTATTCCACTAACGCCGTCGCTCCATAAACAGACAAGCTTCTCTCCAGCCACTGTCACTCCACTGCTCCGTCCAGATCCTCCATTTCACACGAACTCGCCCTGAAACTAGCTCACGTTTGACGACTGCCTGTATTACTAACATCTAAGCATTAGAAACATGAAGCTAAAAGTGAGTTATTTTAGACACTTGTTCTAAAAGTCGGTGCTGCTGTTGTCGTCTCCTGCTGCACATGCGCACTCACTAGAAATCTCCTCTGATGTCCAATTCCCGTGGATCTATAATATGGGTTTATTCAGCGCTGTCTGAGCCTGCACAAACCTCTAAAACAACCGTCTGGCTCTACAGTTGTAAAATCACATGTTGAGAGTGTGGCGCGTCGTGGCTTCTGTAGCACAACACACAAGTTAATGAGATGTTCAGAACCGCGGTGGTTGCAATCTGCTCTGTGACCAGTAGGGTGTACTAAGGGACGACGTGACTTCAACCATGCTTCAAACAGGCAGAAGTGAGGGGAAAACGTAATTATTTGAATATATTTTGTAACTATCTAATTATACTTCTGACACGCAATGTTTTTAGATTTTATTCGACAAGCGCTTCTTACCTTGATTGCCCCGACCACACGCCACTGCTAAACATGTTTGTCAGTTAGCAATTTGTCAGCCTGTTTTCTAACAAGTAAGTTGCTTTATTTTACTTGGAGTGGCTTAATAAAATCACAATTACCCCTGAACTAACCTATTCTCACCCTCACTTCTGGCATGACACTACATCAGTACTTTCTAATTTACAGCTAGCGCTAGTGAATGGTGCCTGTCGCTAATAAACAACAACATTCAAAGAAAGTCCCACCATAACCAATTAGCACAATGGGAAACGCGCTAATTCCGTTGCATTTCCTGAGAACTGGGCCGTTCTCAAACGCAGCAGGCGGTCCACACCTGGCAGTACGTGTGGGCTCCTTTGAAACGAGATTAATTGTTTGACTGGCTCAGCAGTTTCCCTCCACTCACTGCGAGCGTTTGGGACATCCAATCTGACTACCTCTGTCTCTGCTCTGAAATATTTCTCTCATTGGGTCATTTGAGGACATCATCTATCTTATGTCGTATTTTAATTATTCAGGCTTTTCAAATTCGTGACACCTTAGCCTTGGTAGCTTGAAATAATGGATGTGTTTTGGAAATAACTCAAAGCTTTATTGGCGTGAAATGTTTAGAGAGATTGGGATTGTGTCTGAAAGGTGGGGACCTCTTTGTATTTTCATGTGTTCTAATGTTAAACTGATGGAGATCTGAAGATACCAGTAGTGACCCAGCAGTTTATTGTTGTTCCAATGCTCTTTTCTTGACTTTTATATTTAATTTTTATTTCATGCCTGTCTATGGACATTTTCCACGCTTGCAACAAACACGGCAGATTTTAAGTGTTTTTCTGCCCTTGTTCTGAAAACAAAGACACTCGGATTGCACCTCCTGGCGCACAGAACAGCGCTTATCTTATCTCTCCAAAGGTAAAGTCTATAGTGAAGGTGCATTGGTGGTTTTCAGATTCTATAACGTGATGATGTCATACTGCCAGACGGGGGGCAAGAAACAGTTTTCTCTATTGATCACATTGTACTTTACCATGAAATATCCAAAAGGTAAATTCACAAATGTTGAACCTGATCATTTCTATTAGTGGCTGAACAATATTAATTTTAGCCGCCCCCATCTGTATTAAATAATATTGGCCTGTAGAACGTGGTGATGTCATCTGAAACCCAGCGATAGGCTTTAAAAACACAGTGGAGCTTCACGGGTTACAGCTTGGTGACGTGTTCCAGTGAGACAAACTAAACATGCAGGGTTTATGAGAAGCGTGTGAATGAAACGACAGGATGCGACAGTGTAATTAGAGATGCACTGATCCAGCTTTTTGAGTTCCGATACCGATACTGTGGATTTAAGTACTGTATTTTCCGGACTATAAGTCGCACTTTGGTCGGCGACTTATACTCAGATGTGATTTATATGTGAAATATATGTTTTTTTCTTCATTATTATGCATTTTTTGGCTGGTGCGACTTATTCTCTGGAAAATCGTTCGATCAACTGATACCAGTGCAAAACAAAAATGAAAAAGATTAAACTGATCCAAATGTGTTATGTAGCTGTTATTTATGCCTCAAGTAACTACAGAAGAGTTTTGCGTAAATAGAAATTCAAATTCAACTACAACCAGTAAATAGTCTATTACATAAATGTATATGTCCAAACTGGATCAGCTGAACTGATATTTGGAAGCTGATATCTGATCCAGCAAATTTTTCAGTATCGGCGCTGATACCTGATACCAGTGTCCGACCGGTGCATCACTAAGTATAATGTGGTCTAAAACTTGAAATCATATAAAACAATCACAGGATGATGTTTGTGCGGATTATCTTTATTTACAAAGACACTTGGACTGCATCTCCTGGCAAACTGAAAATGGTCAAGTCTAGTGCAGATGTATAGACTTTAAAAAAACAATGAAGCTTTATGGGCTACAACTATAGACTGTATAAAGAAGTGGACTAAGTGGACTGTAGCGTTCAGCTCTAGTCAAATGAAGCTCATCGAAGCTAGAGCAGTTACGGGGCGAATTTTGAGCCGAGTTCCATATTTGGATTTCCGACCGCGAGTATCATAGCTACCAAAAAGCCAATCCGGAGCGAGGCTGTTGAAGGTAACACCCCTTTCCGCCCACACAGCTGGTTTAGCAGGGAGCAGGCGCTTAGCAACACTGTCAATCAAACCTGTTGCTAACGCGGGAGTGACCATGGGGAAAGAAGGCGCCCGATTTGTCTGTTATTAATGTTCACATCTTGATTTACGAACACAATAGCGAAATGAAAACCAGGATCATGCAGAGCGCGTTAATACGAACATTTAAACCAAAATGACGAGGCTAAAGTGAATTGGAGCCAGAATCGATGGAGTCGGAAGCGCGCCCATGCTCACTTTCTATTTAGAACGCGGCGGCTAACAGGTTAGCTATGTCCATTATATATACAGTCTGTGTTTACAACTTGGTGACCAGTGAGACAAACTAAACACGCAGGTTTATGAAAAGTGCGACTGAAACAAAAGGATGCGTCGGTATAACGTGGTCTAAAACTAAAAATCTCTAAAACAATCACACGTTGATTTTTGTGCTGATTACTTTCTGTTAAACGCAGAAATTTATCTCCCGTCGCCCAGTTCGTACAAGAACACACCCTCCCGTAGATCAGACATTGCTATAAATGCTAGCTTTCTCATTTGTAGTTTAGTGCCTCAAGTGTGCACGCTACAAACAAGGCGCTATAGGCTTATGCATTATTGCCTATAAAACTATTCCCCTGTTCCCGGCTTCTCTTCCTCTTTTTCTTTATATTAAAATGGCTGCCCGCGTTATAACAGCCGTGGCACAACACTAATCCTTCCCACTGGCTCAGCTAAAATACCCATAATTCCTTATAATCTTGCAGGGATAATGTTTTCAAGGATGGGGAACAGAGGAGGACGAATCAGCTAAGAACAAGGCTGGATCTGATTAGTTAATATAATGAAATCAGGGCTGTAGTCATATACCTTTATACTACGGGAATCTTTAACGTGATAGCTTCATCGTATGGGTTACCGTGCACTTACGACTGCGCAATGAGGCAAAAGTGCTTAAGATAATTGAATTTCACTGCTGACCACTGCCAGCAACTGTAAAATGGGTATAGGAAATGGCTCTCAGGCATATTACCTCACGATTGGACCACTGTGTTTAAGGTTGTTACGCTAGACGTTAAATTACACAGGCTCATTGTGTTACGTAGACCCACTGAAGCTCCAGTTCCATTTAGTGATAGTGTGCGGGTCAGTGAGGTGAGGCTGGCGTGGGTCAGGTCTGAAGGGGCTCACATTTCAATAGGGAGATGTGGAGAACCTGGCAGCGGCTTGTTAGTAATGTCACATAATCAGCTGTGGATGAAGTACTCAGTTTGGCTGCTTAAGTAAAAGTACAGATACAGACGTAAAAAGTAAAGTGAACTCTTATGTGCAAGTTTGGTTCTTGTACTGATAATGTAAAGATGATATTGTTTAAATCATATTGTACACCACTGTACACTGCCTAGCTCTGGACTTATTACAAAAAAGCCAGTGTGTAAAGGCTGCAGGTGGCCTATAATGAGGCTTTGCGGGTGCTCTTTGCGGGTGCTCTTGAGGAGGCCGCGATGGACGAGTGCGACCAAGATGTTTGTCGCTGCTCGAGTGAACACTTTGCTGTACTAAGAACTTTAATGTACAGTTTTATTTGCAGCTGAACAAGTCAGAAAATGAAGTAATGTCACTCACAAATGTAAGATTCAGTTCGATCCGCTTCAGTCCAACATGTGGAGACACTGATGTGGCTCTTTTTAAAACATAAATGTGTGTTGTTTATATTGTCACTGTCCTTGTCTGTTTTAAAAATGGACAATGAGTCCGGAATAAAGATGAATTTAAATATTTAAGCACCTGTTTAAAAATGTACTTTAAGAGTAAAAAGTAAAAGTATTTGTTCATTTGTTAAAGTGTAAATGAAGTGATATTGATGAAATAATGAGACATATTTTGGTCAACAGTTACAGCATGAATCAAGTTCTTACTTTGTCTTATGAATTTTGTGTATTTATTTTTGTTTGCTCAAAGCCAAAGCTTGAACTTGAAAACTTTAGTCAGGATGTTACCAAAAACATGGAAAAAATAACCCCTCAAATCATAGAAAAGTACTTTTTACTTCAGTCCAGTTCAAAAATGTAGTGGAGTAGAAAGTACAGATACTGCTCTCAAATGTAGTAAAGTAAAAGTAAAAAAGTATCCACTGTAAAATCTACTTAAGTACAATTTTTAGGTATCAGTACTTTACTTAAGTACAGTACTTTAGTACTTGTACTTCGTTCCCTCCCACCACTGCATGTAACGTGGATGTGATGTTTTGTTTTGCACAGCTGAGTCTTGACAGGCAGGTTGCAGTTCAGCTGAATTATGCTGTGAGACAATAGTTAAAGAATGTGTTGTTTATTGCCAAAGTTCTGAACTGAAATTAAAAAGTTGCCAAGAGGAAAAACATTTTACATCAATCTGAGGCAATACTATCGTAACTTTCTTTTTATAGTTTAACCAGACTGAACAGTAGACAGACAGTAGCTCAGTTGGTGAATATTTGTCCACTGATCCGAAGGTTGGCAGTTCCAATCCTGCTCTCGACATAAACATCACTGCTTGAGCGCTCAGATCCACTGACTCACAGTTGGCGGTGCGATTCCAGTTCCCACAGTTGTCGTTGTGTCCTTGGGCGAGACACTTAACCCACCTCGCCCCTAGTGTCTGCTCTACTCTGGTGTGTGTGGGTGAGTGGTTCCTTGATGTAAAGCGCTTTGAGTGTCTTGAAGGTGGAAAAGCGCTGTATAAAAATGTGACCATTTACCAAATTCATCGTAGGTTTTACCTTTTGAAAAGAAACAGAACGCAGCATCATGAAAGCGACCGAAAAGTGACCAAATGATCGTGGTATAGTCACAGTAACAGAACGGTGTGGAGTCGCAGTTTTCTTTATACTTATATTTCCTACGTTATAGTTTTCTAGCTGTCAAAACACAGTACAATGCTATGATTGGTTGAAAGCCATAGTCGCCCCAGGCAGCTTGAGGCTGGACAATAGAACAATCAGATCACCCTGCACCAACCCAATCTGCCCAGTATCAGCGGCGCAAACAGCTCCAATAAAAATGCCACCAAAACAAAAAGCTTTAGTCCACATGTGTCGTCCATAAAGGTGAATTAGATAAACATGCTTCGCGATAATATACTGACTTAATTACACAATCCTTTTTAGTGCTTAAAGTAATCTTTTTTCATTTATAACCTGCGTTTTTCTGTTGCACCATGGAGAAAAGAAGGCAAACTTTAAGACACAGCTCACTTTAACAGCGGGCCAATAAGGTTGAGCTAAAGTGCCTGTTTACTATCTCACGCCGCCCGGGCTTTTATGTTGGCCACAAATTCGCCCGCTACCTTAATTGCTCCTGGGAAGCATTTAGGAGGAAGAAAGTCAAAGCATTTTCGTGAGATACTGCCGCCTACGTCTTTATCTCGCGCCATCCTTTTGTTGCGTTGCCAGATAGGAATCCTGACACACGCTGCTGCTCGGTTTAATGGCAACCCTTATCCGAGTGACATCTCATATCCATAACTCTTTATTATGGTCTATTGCAAAGGAAGCCCTCGGATCAAATGGGAGGATAGACTGTACCTCAGGCTCCT
>JACM01005861.1:0-19369 GCA_000787095.1 Periophthalmodon schlosseri | reverse complement strand
AGTCCAATTGTATTAACCTTGAGAATACATCAAAGTCATGATCTTTACACAGACTGCATCCAATAATTGCATTCAACCGAATATTACCATTTTGAACACAATACTGAATATTCATGTTTGAGTGCTGCAGCAGCGACCTTGTCATTTCTCTGTTTGTACAAGTCACTCAGAGGACTAAATGCAAACGTGTAAATATGAGCTTCGTTTTTCTGCAGCACAACACAAAATGAGAGACAAAGGCTGCTTATCACTGTCCTCACATCACACTTAAATATGTGACTCTAAAGTTCTCAAGGGCACTTGTTTTAATTTTCATTTGTGAACATGGAGCAGAGTTATTCTAATGCTGCTCTCACGTAACAGGAGAAAAGTGCTTCCACAGTTGCACATGGCACAAACGGAGGATCACATCAGGGCAATATGTTTCTGCAAAGGCTGAAGGACGAAGATAAAATGTGATGAATTGACTGTCAAAGACATTCATCTTTCCATTTAGCTTTAGAGTAGCACGTAGAGCGGTGAGAGTGCATAGCAGTATGAGAATGCTACTCATTCAAATCGGTTCTGTTCCTTAGATAAGTAACAGTAGCCTATATATATTTTTATTTTTTTTTATTTATTAGGTTAAGGTTGTTGATCCTGTTCCAGACGTATCAGTTAATGTTCCTAGAATTGTATAACCTATGTAAAAAATGATCAAATTAATTGCAAAATCAACAATGCAATGCATATTTTCCCCGTTTCCTTTGCCCTATTTTGATCTAAATGAGAAAGCATGTGATTTATTATCTGTATTCTTTTTACATAATGGCTCAACTTTCTGCATAATAACTACACCTTAATTAGCCACAATAAAAGCATGAAGAAAGACTTAAAGGCCCTGTACCTAATTTTTCCCATGTATTTCAGCAAAATTTGTCTTGCCCCAGTCCACTGCATGCTGTTTGAATCTAATTTTTAATTGTCAGATCATTAGGAAATGCGCCTTGGCATGCTAGTTGTTGTTAGCGTTACTGTGACGGCAAAACTGTGCACTGGTCTGACAGTTGTGAAAAGTGCTTATAAACTCACCACAATTAATATTTACGTAGCTCAGACTGCATAAGGTGAGGAATAACATGGATCACTGCAAAACACTAAAAATGAACTGGTTCTGTTTCACATTCATGTTTTCAAGATGTACACCACCTTTAACAAACAAATAGATGATTCAGGCTCAATAACTACTTACCCTAATCCTGCTCCTGACCCAACCCCTTACTTACTAAGACTCATTCATTCTTAAAGTATGTAACTTTTTTGCTGTTTCATGGTTGTTTTTATTGCACTGAAAAACATTTTTTTTAAAAAGCATCCTTGTGAGTGGTCTTGCATCTCCACAGACCTGACTTTTATTTGGCCTAGAAGTGGGCTGCCTCCTTCTTGTTTCCATGGAAGCATTGTTTCTTTGGCTATAATATTCCACCGTATTTTAAATTTCTATTTCCATGGAATCATGCAGTTGACTTTGCACCTCCAGGAAGTTACGTACTATCACTTTAATAAACTAGGTGTTCCTTACGATTTAAGTCTTTGTACATTTGTTATTAACACTGTAAATAGTGTAATTATAATTAAGTGTTACCCAATTTAAGTTCCATTCCTATTTGCAGAGCTAGTGTTACCAAGACGCCCTTCCACAAAATCTCTCCCGCACCGTGACAAATTTGTTGACTCCATTCGCCACAAAATGCTCCATGCACCATGGAAACAGGTCAGCGAGGACTTGGCCAACTTTCTCAAAATGATTATTTAATGGGGGAGAGTGTGTGGAGGAGCATGATTCCATTGCAGCTGTGCCTGTGCTCCCTGGAAAGAGCGCAGTGCCAGATAAGATGTGACAGGCAGATAGCTGCCAGCCCAAAAGCAAGACGCTCGGTATTTGTCTGATGAGAAACGCTGGAGAGTACGACCGCGATAGCGAGCACGACGAGACAGGAGAGTGGAGCGGGCAAAATGAGAATGAACAAGCAGTGTGTTGGACCGCGGCGCTGACCTTTGGCAAATAGATTTTTTTGTAAACTCTGGGAAAATGAAGGCTAATGAGCAGGCATTTTGGTGTTTGGGATTTGGGTAGACGGCATGCACCAAAGCACACACAAAACATGGCCCATTTCCAATATTCACACAAAGGTTAAGGCTGACATTGCCTGAACGAAACATAAAACGATTAAAGAGAAATTAAAGAAAGTGAAACAGGTTAGAATTAAAAAAAAAAAAAAAAAAAATCATTATCACTGCGGTTAGTTCTTAATCCTCTGCATGAAGAGCAGAATATAGTGGCTCACACTCCACTTCTTCAGTCCCACAGTGCATTGTATATCGAACAATTATCTCCAATGGAATGAGTCCAAAGTCCATAAAAGTCTACAGTTACAAAGTGCTCTTAATACAATATTGAACATTTTAAGCAGCTCGTCTATGAACCTTTGTGAAAATGGAAGTTAAAGGTTAATTAGACGCTGACATCATGAGGAACTACAACCTATTTTCAATTTGAGTTTTTTCTTTGTCCTTTTTGATTATTGTTTTTTTACACTTGGATTTCATCAGCCAAATTGATTTCTCCAAAACTGTCACATTCTTATCGTTTACAAATCTCAGTTTATTTCTTCGCTCTAAATCTTTGCACGTGAGCATTAAGTGTCAGTGCTATTTAGGATTCCCTTTGCTGACACCTGCTGGTATAGCAATTATCTGCATGCTTGTTTGTGGTCAGTGCTCTTTCATACACTTGCACTCATTCTCTGACAGATTCCCCTATGCTCGGCTGGCTTTTGTTGTTATGTGATTAGCTGCAGCGAAAGACCCACCGGGATTCATTTCACTCCTGTCTCTCCTAATTTCATTCCAAGCTGTTGCCCGAGCAATGCCTTGAATCTTAAGGTCCATTCCAAATGCCTTTCACTAACTACACATAACAAGTGTACTAGGGTGTTCAGCTGGTTATCACGGTTATATACAGTACTGCATCACTTCATCAAGTTAAACTCTGGTATTAAAAGGAAGTTCTGTGTAAGACGGCATAACTTTCCAGTCCACTAAAATGATCAAGGGTTCAAGGGCACAGCTATTCAACGCCTGACACTGTCGGATGCCAGGGCTTGAGGAGAAAAAAAGTCATTTACTGCAAAAATGGATGCCAATGCATTTTGACCACCAGACTGATCTTCGTCAGGATATACAATAATCTAAACTTTTAATTAGTATTTTTAACTGCGAGTAGTCAATTTTATAGATTTGAGTGCGTTGCATGATGTCATTTTAAGACACATTTTTGTGGTATTAATTTTATTTTCCTTCTCATTTACAATTACAATTACATCACAATAGCTAATCTCACTAAGCAAAATAAATTTACCAGCATTTGGCTAGTTGGCGATGCTAATGTTAGCTTAGTTAGGTACGGTGGTGAAAGAAGTACCAAAAAAAGTAAAAGTATCACATGAAAAACCTACTTAAGGATTTAAAAATGCTCTTAAAAGAGTAAAAAATAAAAGTATTTTGTTTATATTTTGAGGTCTTATAAGGCTTCAAATGTAGTGATTGTGATACAGATTTTTTTTTCAACTGAAACTAGAAACAACTGAATCTGTTAGCTGTTTTTATGTGTATATTTTTGGTTTGCTCAACGTATTAAAAATAAATCCCTCAGCCTTTTACTTTTCAGTCCTGTTCAGAAATGTAGCGCAGTAGAAAGTACAGATACTTAAGTGCAGTACTTTACTACTTTTACTTTGTTAAGTTCCACCACTGCTTAGATACACTTCCTGGTAATGGTGGCAATATTGAGCAAACAAGTGGCAAACCTAAATTATTATTATCCTATATCAACTCAAAGAGGCCAGTGCAGCTGATGTCAAAGTGTAATTCCTGTGAGTATGAGAGTCTCAGATGATCAGACGGCACCGTGACCCCCCCGGTACCTGGTTGACCCTGGGGCCGTAAATGTGCTGGAGTGGGCGGTGTTGGAGAGCCGAGGCCCTTTGAAGAGCCTCGTCTGAGCCCTTATCGTGTGGCCCAACAGGGAGAGCGCGGTGTGTGAGCGGGGCAGGCAAGGCTTTAGGGAGATAAGCAGAATTATTGCTAACAAAGCTCTCTGGATTAAAATAAGGATTGTATGTGAGTGGGTGTCTGCGTCATTAAGATATGTTTTTTTCTATTACACACATATGATGGCGCACACAGTATCGCAGTATCCAGGTCTGTATACAAAACATATGTTAAAAGGGGCTGTTCCTGACTTTTACTGTCTTAAAAACAGGACAAGTTTGTTTTAAACGGTTTGCTGTGGTCCAAATTTATTGACTTACCTAACGCACTCCGAGCATCCTAATTATTCACAGCAATGAGTTTCTAAGTGCTTTACACAATTTTCAGAGACCAGAGCAGCAGTGGATGAAGTAAAAGTATCACACGAAAAATCTATTCAAGTAGAAGTATTTAAGTACCCATTTAAAATGTACTTGTATAAAGTATTTCACACAAGTGTTGTTAATTTGTTTAAGTGTTAAATGTAATGATATAGATTTTGATACAGATTTTGGTTAACTGTAACAATATGAATCCATTTCTTGAATCTTCTTAAATCTGAAGCTTAAACTTAAAAACTTTAGTCAGGATGTTACCACAAACATGGTCAAAATAACCCCTCAAATCATATGAAAAGTACTTCTTACTTTTCAGTCCAGTTCAAACATATAGTGGAGTAGAAAGTACAGATACCTGCTCTCAAATGTAGTGAAGTAAAAGTAAAAAGTATCCATTGTAAAGTTTACTTGAGTAAATTACAGATAGCTAAAAATTCTACTTAAGTACAGTACGTTACTACTTGTACTTTGTTACCTTCCAAGACTGAAGAGCAGAGTTTTGCCGTCACTGTAAAGCTAAGAACAACAAATATGTTAACAAATTAGAAGAAGACAGTACACAGTGGACTTATTTTGACCTTATTTTGAGCTTCTTATACAATGCAGCTGTACTGGATAGAGACAAATTTTGCTCAAAAACATGAAAAAAAAAAACTGGTATAGGGCCTTTAAGTTACAGCTAAATCAGCAGTATGCTTCAGATTCCTCCTTCCTGCATCTTTGGGATGTAAATGAGCGCTGGCACATTTGGAGTGGGCTTGATGGTTCAATCAGTACGAGTTAATTACAGCCATTGCTGGGATGATGTGCAGACGGAGAACAGCACCTCAGCGCCCATTGTTACGTACTTTTTTAGGGTCTCATGAAGGCTACGCTGTACCCCGAGACTAATATGAGCGGAAAGCAAATTTGTGGTAGTGACAGAAAGCACTGGGCACAAACAAAGCTCCTCATTAGCCATTTGCCACTGCTGGGCATTACTGCAAGTCATGGAGAGTGAAAAAAACAATCAAAAGGAACTTAAAATGAGGGACATCAATAAACTGAGCCATCGTGTGACCATTGGGGAAGTAATTACATTGTGTTGACAAAGTCTGCTCGGCCAAAGAGAAGGATGGTGTCATTTAAAACAAGGCCAGGAAATGTTAATTAGCTCTCAGTCAGTTAGCCGTTGTGAGCACAAATGCCTTTGATTCTCCTCTCCCATTTGCGCAGTCTGTTTTATGATTCAAAAGAACAGGACCTTCTCATTTTAAAATACCGCCTGACGGAACAGGGGCTCATCGTCAACAGGAAAATGCTACAAAAACAATAAAACAAGTGCAATTAGACTTCCAACGGCGTGCTTAGGGAGCCATGGGCCACGCTTTCATGAGAATAGCAGTTTTGGACAGGTTTCAGAATGGGCGGTAATGTGTTGCTGGTGACATTTCATAAAGCCGGTGTTATCCTAAATGAATGTTAGCATTAGCACACCCAGATGAATAGGGCGCTCCAGATGGGCTGTAATTTGAATAGGATCATGTCAAAATGGAGCTCTGTTTACAAATCTGTAGAGATGTGTGGGATTTTTTTATTGACAGCCATATTTCCAGTCTGCTTTGTTTTAAACTGCAAGGATTGAGCTTGATAGTTCCGATAGTTCTATAGAACATAAATACATTTCTTTAATTCAAATTCTAATGTAACACTAAAAGTTTTTCCTTACTCTTCATCCTATGAAATTAAATGCAAAACACCAACCCTATAATGATGTGAAGTCAGCCTTTTATGGATAATTGCCCACAGAAACACCTATACTCCATAGTGACTTTTCCTTATACGTATATACATATTTATTTCATTTTTGGAGTTACACTGACGGATATGTTGATCTGCTTATAGCTTTTTATCTTATGCTTGGTATGAAATGTCTGTGCCGAATAGAAAGTGTGATATTAGACTAAAACAGCATAACCCAGTCTGGGCATTAGCGTTCAAAGCCTCAGCGGGAGATCGCGCTCTATATGCCGTTTTTGTGTGTAACTAGATGCATACAGTGAAGCCCCCGTTGTCTGTGTGGGCCTGCGGGAGCCTGGAGAGCGCTCTTTGACAGTACCCCTCTGCCTTTTTAAAGTCCTGGATCACAGGGAGAATTGCACCAGTGCCTGGTGAGTGCGCTGCCACGTCAAGACGACACCAGTCTGAGCACAGCGAGAGCAGCACACAGTATTGATCTATGCCTCATACAGAGAGCTGACAGCCTCCAAAATGTACTTCCTCTAGCATTAACAATGCATCATTACATGTCTACGGAAAACAAACTTTGCACAGTCAAAAAAGAAAAAAAGTGTTTTCTGCTAGGCCTGTCATGATAATTACTATAGCAACTTGTCGTTCAGTATATGAAAGCTGGAACAATATGTTTTGGGACCCAATATTTAACGTGTGTACAATTTCCTTGCAAAAAGGGTGATGTTTTTGCCATTTTTATATAATATGGTGAAACTTGAGCCGTAGAGGGATGAATAAATTAAACTTCTATGGCTAATTATTGGTTCATTCTTCTATTTATTTGCAGCTCTGGCCTTTTAATGATACAGAACACTTAAAAATGTGTTTACTGAGATTATCCTGCTTTGTATTAGAGGTATAAAGTACTTTCAATATTGTCATTTATCGCAATATTTCTCCGTAGTGATCATAGTAGTATCGTTCTTCAAAATGTGTTTTCGTGACAGGCCTATTTTCTGCTAAACATAAAAAACATTGACAGCATTGACTAGACTTAATAATGATGAAATCTCACAGCACGAATAGAATACATTTTCTCTGGACCAGTCATTAATTGGAAGTGAAATGGAGGCAAGGATCGTGTTCTATGTAGTTCTGTTTTTTGGCATGCTGCTGCAAGTAAACAAAGTATTTAGGCCAAGCAGCTTACAACTGATGTAATGCAACAGTCCACAGTGTTGCGGAATATCACGGTTATTGTTAGATCTTTTACAGAATAGTTTCGGAGAGGGAGGTTGGGTGGAAGTTTTTGTAGTCAACTTTCTCCTGACTCATGCCATGTTGTGACTAACCAGGGGACGGGTGAGCTCCTCAGTTGGTTGGCATCACCAGAGCTGATATGGGCTCATTAAATCCCAGATGGTCAGATGGGCCCATGAGCGGCCAACTGAATAGCATCAGTCATCAGCGGGGTGAGCAGCTGACCACAGGGCGGCTGGACCCAGCACTAATTGCTACTCAACTAAATTTATTGAGCTGGTTTAATTGGCCATGAAATTTGGAGGAAGCAGTAACTTGTTGACAATGGGTTTTGAAAATGTTGTATTTGGGTAAAATTTGAAACTAAGCTGAAACATCCGCCACTGAACCCCAGTTTGTGCATATTACACAGGTGGTCCGAACATATAACTGGACGACAACCAATATAAGGCAGATGGACCAAATTTGCAAGTATTACCTCCATGAACAGTAATCCATGAAAGCTGGACCTACACCCAAAACAACCAGAAAGCCATGAAATTTGGAGGAAGCAGTAACTTGTTGACAATGGGTTTTGAAAATGTTGTATTTTGGTCAAATTTGAAACTAAACTGAAACATCCGCCATTGCACCCCAGTTTGTGCAGGTGGTCCTAACACATCACTGAACGACCACCAATCGTTCAGGCAGATGGACCAAATACGCAAGCAGTACCTCCATGAACACTGCTCCATGGAAACTGGACCTTCACCCAAAACGACCAAAAGCAATAGGATCCTGAAATGTGCGGCGCCCAGATTCACAAACAGATGTAGTGACCAACGGGCCCGTTGAAAAAGGGAGCAGTTCCAATGGTACAGATGGTGCTGGCAGGAACAGAATATCATACACAAAGCCTGTTGTTTCTCACAGTCCAGCTCACCTCCCACTTAACAGCCTTACGCCCTCACAAGCAACAAATAACACACCGGAGCACACAGCGAGACGTGACACGGAGAACAGCCCCATTTCAATTTGAATTATGAAAAAAACAACACTCTCTCAGCACTTTTCATTTGAGTCTCTATGCAGTCCTTGTGCTACACCAATGCTCTTTTATAGCGGGGAAAAGGAGGCATAGAAGGAACGCTTTAGCACACAGGAGGGACTCATAAAGAGAAGGAGAGAAATGTTTGGCTTTCTTATTATCAGTGGTGAGCAGGCATCAGGCTGAAACGGAGAGTGAAAGAGTAATAGGATGAGGAGCAGAACTGTGGGGTAATGTCTCTGATTCTGAGCTTATGACGTATTGGCACTTTAAGTTTCTACATCTCACTATGTCACCTATTCACAAGGGCACACAGGCTGGAAGGCACTTGGGTCTCCTCAGGAAATGAGTAAAATTATATGTTGAGTCATTGAGGGCTCTTCATAACAAATTGTTCTTGTTCTTTTTGTGTTTTCTCCCTATTAAGACTAGCAGTAATAGTTGTGCTACTTAAAATGAGATGACAATAAATGAAGTCTGTAGTAAGTAACCTAACTGTAAAAGTATAAACATTCATCATGTTCAAAGTTGAGTCTTTACATTTCACAACAATGGTCTCATAAAGTCACATAGGCAGAGCAAAAGAGAAGGGGCCAGACAAGACACATCACCTGAACAGAACACATTTTGTACATCTTCTAAGCTACTTCACAACAAAAAAAAAAAATCAGACAAGCTTGTGTGTTTGGAAGTATGAAAGGAGCTTTCATGGCCAGTCAAAAATACACACTTCTTCTATAACGGCCTGCTCACTGATCTTCCAAACGAGGGCCAGTCAAAAATACACACTTCTTCTATAACGGCCTGCTCACTGATCTCTCCAAACGAGCGTTAAGACAGCTGCAGTACATCCAGAACGCTGCTGCTCAGGTCCTGACTAGAACTAGGAAGTACGAGCACATAAGTCCTGTACTCAGGTCTCTGCACTGGCTCAGCGAATAGACTTTAAAGCAGTTCTGCTCCTGTACAAGTCTCTCCATGGCCTAGCACCAAAGTACATCTCCGACATGTTAGTGCCATATGAACCATCTCGCACTCTGAGGACTTCAGGGACCGGCCTCCTGCTGGTGCCAGAGTCAGGACTAAACATGGGGAATCTGCGTTTCAGTTTTATGCAGCTAAAACCTGGAACAGTCTTCCTGAAGATGTGAGACAGGCCTCTACTTTGACAATGTCTAAATCCAAGCTCAAAATGGTTCTGCACTCTTCTTTTAATGTACATTTTATGATGATTATTTATGTTTAATTTGTTTGTATTGTGATTTTAATGTCTTTCTTATTCTGTAAAGCACTTTGAATGACTCTGCGTACGAATTGTGCTATACAAATAAACTTGCCTTGCCTATACTTGAACATGTAAAGCATGTAGTCTGTACACTGGTTCTATCTCCTTGAATTCAGATGTTGTGATTGACAGGTAGATTAGCCACTTGGGGATATGACAAATATGGCTGCTTATGAGGGAAAAAAATGAAAACATTACTACAGGGGACTGAAAAAAAATTGCAGATTTATGCAGAATCAATAAGCGAAGCCAAAAATACTGTTATTGTAAGGTAGGAGAAGTTTGATTTTATACAGAGACAACCAGTCTGAATCCCAGGGAAGAAAGGAGCCCGTCTACCCTTGACTCCTCCTGCGCTGGAATATTCAAGACTTTTGACTATTTAATAAGTGCACAATGGGTGATATTTCATGCAAAGAGGACCAAACCGGCTCCATTACAGCTGATGTATGGGGAAAATAGTTGCTGAGATGCAACATGCTAATCATAGGATGCAGCATTTATAAACATTTCAACAACATATTCCTCATCACATGAATAATTGAGCAGTATATTTACCAAGCTGTGGAATCTTATGGATTTCACATCAATTATAGAAACATCTATTAAAGAGCAATGCATAATGAATAACTGCATACGTACGGCACAGAACGGACAGCAGCACACAAATTTGATTTTTTAAAATATTTGAATCCTTGAATAATTGTCTCATTTACTGTATTGATTACTTGACTGTAAAACCACTTTGTATTTTGGCTTGCCCCTTGTATAAGATGCTTCAAAGTACTGCAGTTTAAACTAAGCACCAGGTCGAAGTGCATTGAAGACTTTACCAAAACAATCAACATTAGCATAATCAGAGAGTGCACTTTTGAGCTTTAAGTGTGACCAGGGAAGCTATTCAATTAGACCTGCTTCCTCGTGTTGTTGATGAGCTCAGTGGGAGGCAGCATCAGTGTCAGCTTTTGTTTGTGCCGTTTGTACATATAGCGCATTATTTTGAACAACAATTATCATCATCATCATCATAACGTGGGATATATAATTACTTAATCAAAAATACAAATAAATGAGTCCTTTGGGGGAGGGCTCTCTCCAGCTGAGGTGCACTGACGCGGCTGCAAAAGGGCCGTGTGCCTTTGAAGCTACAGATGATGGGAAAGCTGCCAATGAGCACCGCAGGCAGCACTCACAATGCTCCTGGTTTCATTTCCGAGCCCAGAGAAGGTGTTTGCTCTGCACTTTTATCTCCGGAGGTTCTGTGTGTCTTGTGTTGGTGTGCACGGCGTTGGGCCTATTGATGTTTGAGACTTTGATGGAGGAGTGAGGAGACTGGTCATGTGAAAGGGGAAAACATGTTTTCACTCACACTCTGATGAATAATTTGCCGATTTCTGTAGAAAGTGCAAGAAAAACTATAGGTAAAGCATCTTATACAGTACTACTATGTTTGGTCAACCTCAAAAGTACAGTACTTTAAGCACCTCCGTCACAGTGATAATCATTTATTGACTTTGTTTACTCGAGGGCAGTTAAATTGACACGTTAGCTTGACACACAGCATTTTTAGAATGTCTTATCATGAGAGCATAGTAATACCACCCTCACCATGACTGTGTAGATTGTGCCAAAGCCCTTCATGTTGTACTATCACACCACTATGATTTACTTGTTTGTTGTGGGAGTACAGTTTGAATCCTATGAGCCGTCGTATAGTGAGATGTACCTGCCACTGTATGTGTGTGTAATTCTGTGCGACACTTTGAATGCCTGGTAACAGTCGTGGTAATAGAGGCTGGCAGCTCATCTGCACTCCTCCAGTTACCTGCTGTGTTCACCAAACTGCTGCTCCATCACGGAGTAAGCTTTGTCACATAACTGAGTACTTTCAAGATGTAAAGAAAACAAAGTCTTGAGTAATGATATTGTTGACAAAAATCAATAAAGGCACATTACTGTAGGATATTAACAAAGACCATGGATAACGTCATGGCTCACTGCTGCCAACAGCTGTAACATGATGTTGTCATGAGGTTGCCATCCTTCAAGGTAAACACACACATCTAACTCTTACAAAACTACTGCTATGGGGCCATTTCTTTTTAAAATGATCTGTATTCAGAAATGTTATTTGAAAACGCAATGCAAAATCTTTTACATAGAAGACACAGCATTATCATTGTCCATTGCTTGGATAATCATTAGGGACGTGTTAAAATGAACAAAAAGTAAAATATAATATAAAATATGCCCAGATGATATTTTAAATCTAAAGGTCAACTTTACACAGCCAGGCTAATGTGATACAAAATACAAGTAGCCTCTTTAATTGTCCCTGCACAGATATTACAATACACAGATATTACAGATACTGTGACCTTAGGCTCTCACCACAGTCTGATCCGAGGTGTAACTGTCAAACACATCACAGTAGTTCAGTGTGCTGTCCTTTGACCTTTACTATGAGTCAGATACATGGCAGGACTGAACAGTATAGGGTATATCAAGTCAATCAAACCAATTAAAACTAAGCTGGGACAAGTACAATTCTATATCAATACCAATATTGATTTACATTGCAATTCTGAAACATTTGGTGAACCTGAAAGTTTTGCACTCTATTAAAAATCAGAGTAATATAACACACCACACAAACTTAAGTAAAAAGATCAGCGGAGAAATACACAGGAGGATGATTCAAGTAGTGTCAAAATATCAGGAAAAAAACACAGTAATAGATATGAGGAAATACGCAAGTGTTTTTGTGTATATGCATTTTGTGAGCTGGTTCCTTTGAGTTCCTAAATAACTTTATTAAATTTGTAATGTTTGTTTATAACATGTGCAGCAGTCCACTTGGTCCAGGTCACCCTTGGAAAAGAGATGTCAATGTGTTTTTCACCTGGTTAAATAATGACTAATACAAATAAATATGCAGTGTCAAATAAAAAGGTCTTTGGTCTGGATTTGAAATTGAAAGGCTGTTCCACAAAGCAGGAGGTTGATGATCAAAGACTCCTGTAGTACGCTCAGAGATTCTGGGGACCAGAAGTAAGCCTGCTCTTGGAGAACGAAGCATTCTTTTTGGATAATATAGAACAAGGAGAGCTTTGATTTGACTTGAAACTTTGAGCTAAATCATTAATTAATGCAATGACATTACATTGAAAATTGCAATTATACATTTTAACAGATAATTCAAATTGGCACCATTTTCAAACATCTATCACTTACGCATCATCTTAAAAGTTATGAATATTTTTTTGTGCCCAATACATAAGGATATAGAAACAATTTGGAACATGCAAACTTACATTTTTAGTGTCCATTAATGTTATTTATTGAGTGTGTGTGTCTATTTGAAGTGCATTTTGTATCAATGGTTTATATAGAGATAGGAGGTGTCCATAGGGAAAACAAAGGAATCTAGTCAGTGACCTGGAGGACAGAATGGACAGTCGGGTCAAAAGTCATGAGCTGAATCCACCTCTTCTGGTGGACCTCTGTATTCTGTTGTATTGATGAAAAGTTTGTTGTGCGCTAACTTATGCTGAGCTCAATTCTTTCTCACAAATGACAGCCTGAGGTAATGGCAGCCTGGACAAACAGACCTGACTGCACATTAGCTTGTTCTCATAGTGTTTGATTGCTTCTTTTCAGGTGAACACGGACCTAATAGTGACCTGTGATTACTGTTATTTGAGAGACTAATATAGCACCTGATTACAAAGCTTTGCCACACTCAATGTTCTGCATGAGCTCAGTTACATTTCATGTCTACTTTTGACAACTGGGCAAACAAAGAAAACTATATACATTTAGAAGACAGAATTACTGATCTTTCTGAAGGTTAAAATGTGCCGGGAGATTGCAATAAGTCTGAGTTAAATCCGCCACGCTGTTTTCTTCTTACCTGTCTTAGCTGCTTCCTGTACGTGATGGAGTGCTGTTGCCGTCACTTCCACGTCCGAGGCGCTGCTCCCATAAGCCCGCAATCTCCACCGCATCACACCAGATTAATGGCGTGCCAAGAGGGAGAGCGCCGTCAGTCTACAAAAGTCAAGAGAGAACACAACATCAACAACAACTTGGCTTAAGTTCCACTTGTACTAAGTCTTTCAAACTAGTTATTTAATCTGTTGGAGCGCTAAAGGATAATTATATGCTAATCTGATTATTTGAGCTTTGTACCATGTTATAATGTTGTATCCCCATCAAAAACATACCTGGGTGGTATCATCTTGATATGTCACTGTGTGTTTAAATTAAAACTATCGATTGCTCTTGATGTTCACACAAACATCTCTCCTTTTCAATGTGCCAGCAGATGCACCCTTTGCTGGTGGTCTATAGACAAACGTCATGTCAATTACAGGTACAGTATGTACTGTAAGTTTTTAGGTGGATGGTCTAAAATCTTCTATTCTCCATGTTCCACAAAATGAAAAACAGCAGAAGACAAGCAGGTGACCACCCAACCAAATATTTTTTGGCAGTAAAAACAGGAAATATGGCAAAGTGATTTAAAGTAGAAAGAATGCAAGAGAAACATATGCCAGTGTCTTTTACTTGTCATAAATGTTATCTACGTTTTATCTCTTGATGACACCACTAAGTGCCTGCCATTAGGAGAGACACTTTAAATGTGACTTGTTTATTCAGTCATAATTAAGTGTGAGTCGGTTGTGGGCAGCTTCAGATGATGTAAATACCTCTGTCATGTGTCCTCAGCCCCATTAGTCCTTATCAATATCAACAAAAACACACACACACACACGTTGTACCACTTAGAAGCGTGTGTGTTCCCCGATGACAAACAGTGGTGCAGTATGGGGACGCTTTAAGACAAAAAACTGTTCATGGAAAATTCTAATTTCTTTCAATATCACTGAATCTTTTCATTTTTAGTGACAATATTACGATTAAAGCTTGCTTCACAGCTATTCCATTAGCACCATTAACAATTCAACTTTTGGCCAGATAAGATCTATGCCACATTTAATAATTGGTTAATGCATTGCAAGTGATAACATTTGTCTGCTTTTACAATTTATAACATCCCATGTTTTTTTAAAAATGTGTCTCTACTCCCTTTTGGTGCCTGTTCTGGGTCTGCTCTGTATATTTTCTCCTGTCCATGTTACTGTTGTTCTCAAGCTACACTAGTTAGCCCTTAACACTTTAGCCCTTCTGTTTCCTGCAATTTAACTGAAATCAAAGTGTTTGGAAACACCCCAAAGTTGTCATGAACTGTGTTTCTACAAAACATAGGCAGAGGTCACTGGGATGCATGTGCTGGAACACTGAGGTACATATAAATTGACATAAGACATAAATATGTGATAAAAGCTAACCGAATTTCAGCTAAATGTATGGCATAAATGGCTTAAATAGATGTTACAGCAGTACAATGTGCATTCTTCCAAACATTTTGTGTGTCAGTGTTTCAGATTATTATTTTTTTTGGTCATGATTTTGATATGCAGCGAATACTAATGAGGCACTGTGTGAGCTGGAGCGTAACATAGCGAGGGGCATTATAGACCATTCTCAAATGGAGCATATAATTGTTAAATTGATTTGAGTAAATATGATCTCTGAGCCCATTAAGAACATGCTATCCACACACAGAGTAGGTTGCCTGGAGTTACTTGGTGAATAGTTTGGATGGACAGGTCTGTGATGTGATGCTGCACTGTGCTAGTTCTGGTGCCAGTCTAGGCCCGTAGGAGCCATTAGTCAAAGTCAGTGTGCCCATTTGATTACTCCTGTGTGACAGATGGAGTGTCTGTAATAAACAGGAGCTATTATTTATGGAAATGACTTCATGGGTAATTAGTGAGAAGTGAGTGTGGGCTGATAGTCATCTACATTATTGTATTTTAACCATTGCTGTTTAAGCGTTTGGGAGTTGCGGAGAAGGAACGTGAACTTGGGGTGTCATTGCAGGCTCCTTGGGGCCCACATGAGTAATTAGTGTATGGTGTCTGATGGAGCGTTCCAAAATGATCCTGATACAACATCAGAGATAAAGTTATTAGACTATGGATCATCTGCGTTTGACCTGGAAAAAGATTATAGCAGAGCTTATCAGAGGGACAAGTGAGACATGATCTGAAGGAAAGCTCAGCACACTGAGAAGTAATTATGGGGCCAGCGGATTCTGTCAGCAAATCCTTTCCAACCCATAGAACCTTACACTTACAAAGTCATTTTGTACCTGGATTGGCCAAAAGCAAAAGTAAGAAATCACTATGGAAACAGCGTAAATCTGGTGACAGTGTTTTGTGAGCTTTGTCATACCGCAGTATTACATTTTTTCAATCGCTTTGACATTTGCAAAACAGCTCACATAAAATCCTAAACAGAATTTTAGTTTTCCAAAACAAAATTTTTTTCACAGCAAAATGCAGTTTTTCTTTCAAAACTGATCAATCATCCTCCAAAAGCAAGTTCTACTGTTAAAACTCTCAAACTTTGATCATGTGTTTTCTTTCAATCATTTGACAGTGCAGCTCAGACGCCTTAGTGCTGCTCTCAGGGACCACAGACAATCAGTGGTTTAGTGCAGTCTGTCATTAGGGTCCATACTTCACATATATCAGTTTGGGGCTGGACCAGATCTAAAGCCTGTCTGTATTTTACATATAAACAGTCGTCATCATCATATCATTATCATATCATTTAGGTTAAAAAGCAACATTTCCAAATCTGTGCGTTTTACCAGTTGGACTCTAAACTGCGTCAGACTTGGATTTCAAAGGTTTTCACTAAAAAAACTTTTCCTTTGTGGTTTCTAGTGCTTTTGTTTGTGGCTATAACATAAGTTCATATTGTGATCCCTGTGTGTTCTGTTTTGTTCTCTGTATCTTTGGTCTATGGACTTCGGTGAGAGTGGGTAGTATTTAAGTACACAGACTACAGCACATGCAGAGAGTGTTACAATTGCAATTTGTGTTAAAATAGTTGATTGTTGTGTTTTAGGTTCTGCAAAAAGTGTTGTGTATTTTTGATCTGAGAGTTAAGGCTTGAAAAAGGATATACAGTTGTGAAACAAACACTTGTGAAGGAGTGTTTGCTCCTTGAGTGGCAAGTTTTGGAATTTGACTCTAAAATCAAAATTTTCACACAAAGTGATTGAAAAAGACTGTAGTACTAGTAGCAAAACATACATATATATACAAAGTACATATTAGCAATTGCAGTCTAGATTTAGACTTTCATGCCGAAGAAAACTGAAAGATGTTGGAATAGCACATCATACATCATCACTACTTTTGCAATATGTAAAAATGTGTTCTTGAAAATCAGACCAGACATTTACACCACAGATATATATACTGTATGTAGCATGTATCTGTTCACCACCTCTGTGCTCTCTGCTCAGACCCTCCTCCTTGTTTGATTCATATGTCAAATCTTTTGTGTTGTTTGTGTTGTTGTTTTTGGTAGTGCCAAATTGTAGTTTTTTGCTGTTGTGTTTGCATTTCTGTATTGAAAGTGTTAGGACCAAATGTGAGAAAAAGCCTGTAGTATTGAAAAAAATAAGGTGACATCAAGGTGATCATGTGTCTGAATGAGAGCTGTGTCAAGTGTTCTGAGGAAGAGCCTGAAAACTGTGTCAACTGATGAAAACTGTTCCAAATGATTTGAGCACCTGTGCCCCTGTTCAGATACATGTTTGAAACTAAACCAGGTTTCAAAAAAAATCCTAAAAGAATTGAAAAAACAGTAAAAGTTACAAAATGCACAAAAGCCTGAATGTCTGCTGTGAACAGCATATTGACAAAGTTTAAAAAGGCAAAGATAAATACTGTGTGTAGAAAACACTGATATTTACAAGTCTGTGTTTTTTGACAAAACACAACAAAAACATACAAAAAGAGGAGAAATTTTTTGGGAATGTTTACTGTCAATAAATTTCATACACTTCATAATGCAGTTTATGGTCCCAGTGAGTGTCCTGTGCACCCCTTCACTAAGAGAACTGGAGCACACCAGCAGTGTTAACATCTTTGATTAATAGATAGTATTCTTCTGCTTAAACTATAGTCAGTAACTCAACATTACAGTTTGTTTCAATCGTTTTAGCACATTTTTTGAAACTTGGTTTAGTTTGATGGTTTGATTCAAACATGTATCTGAACAGGGGCACAGGTGTTTCTCATCAGTTCACAGTAGGGATGGGCCAAATAAACAATAATATCATTTATCATGATAAAAAGGGTACACGATAATCATTTGTGGGACATTTTATATAATCGTGACAATTGCCAACAAACATAATCTGCATTATATCACCAGAATGTGTGAAAAAACCTGCTTCTCCATGATGATCTGTTGTAGATTACTGTTGTTTTCACTTATAACAAAGTACAATACTATAGCAGTTGCTTAAACGTGGAACCCATTCATAATATTAAAATTATAATTATTCATAACCATAACATTTTTAAACTGTCGGCAATAATAATTATCGTGATATAAACGTTAATAGCAATTACTTTGGTCATGATAATTGTGACACCAAATTTCAATATCGTCCCATGCCTAGTTTGCAGTTTTCAGGCTCTTTCTCAGAACACTTGATGCAGCTCTCAATCCGAAACACACGATCAGTGAATTCATCTTGTTTGTTCAATACTACAGGCCTGTTCTCATGTGGTTAAGGATGTTGGCCCAAACTGTCACTACAGTTTGTGAGCCCCTAAAATCTAACAACAAAGGATTTCACACATGAATCAAACAGAGAGAAGGGTCTGAGCAGAGAGTCCACACAGTATGAATAGAGATATATATCTATGTGACATCCTGCATCCTAATTGCAAGCCCCAGATTCCTATGTGTAAAGTTTGAACCTCAATGGCAGACTGCATTAAACCAGTGTTTCTCTGTGGTCCCTGAGAGCAGAACTAAGGTGTCTGAGCTGCACTGTCAAATGAATGAAAGAGCACAGAAAACGCAAGAACAAAGTTTTCATTGTAAAACTTCCTTTTAGAGGACAATTGATCTGTTTTCAATGTAAAACTGCATTTTGCTGTGATCAAATTTTGTTTAGGAAAACTGTAACTCTGGTTGGGAGTCTGTGAGCTGTTTTGCAAATGTCAATTTTCAGTAAAGAAGTGAGTCAAAGCGATTGAAAAACTGCCCCCTGCTGAAATGAACATTCTATTTTATTACGCTCAATCATATGAAAAAAACAGGTAAAAGCGAGTCAAAGCACCACTGCAGAGTCCAGTGGAATTCACAAGTGAAGAGAAGTAATGGGACTATTTATTTATATACACATGTATATATAGATAAAGATAGCAATAGAGATAGATATGGATTTGCTCTCTAAATTAAAATATGACCATTCTCAGATTCATTTGTAAAATGAACTCATTCATGCGGTTTACTCTTTTCTTGTAAATATGCATGTTATACCTTTATTTAGTATGTTTGAATTCTTATTACTGTTACCTAATTTTGAAATGCTTGGCTAAGTTGTACTGTAAAACAAACATAAACTTCATATGTTCTTCAGGATTATGGTTAACACACCTTGATCATGAATATGTGTAAGCTAAATATTGTAAAAAGTTAGATCATTAAATAAGTCAGATCATTAACAAACAAAATCATGATTTTAAAATGAAAATGTTCCTGTTTCTGTGTAAACTGTGATTTTTAGGT